>PISX010000231.1:28102-63677 GCA_004024625.1 Mellivora capensis | reverse complement strand
GTCTGTTATCTGCAGTGGATATAGATGTTAGGTCCGTTATTAAACGAAACGAGACTGAGACAAAGTGAAAGTTATTTAAAGCTTTATTCTATGCTAAGCATTAGAAGTAAACAAGGTTGAAGTTATGCAAAGCTTTAAACTATGCCAAGCATTAGAGATCAGACTGACCGGCCAGGGCCGCTCCGAGGAGAGCGACCCTTCCCAGCCTCATAGACTAATTTTTATAGAGTAAAAACCTGGCCACCTATAGGTGGCCAATGAGATTGTAACATTGCATAGTCATGTTAGGCCACGTGCAGTGGCCAATTGAATTACAATTTTCCCTATAGTGGCTGTTTGACCTAACCTCTGGTCAGAATTGGTACTCAAGGTTGGCGCCGGACAGCGGGGTTTACATTCTTTGTGGTTAGGGAAAAAGTTTGTGTGTTTCTTACTGATGGGATGTCTCCACCTGGCCTGACTCGTCCTTGTATTCTGGGCTCTGTTATCAGGAACTGGCCTACCTGGCCCTGTATTCTGGGCTCTGTTATTAGGAACTGGCTGACCATATTTTCCTGGCTTCCCAGACTTGCTTCTAAGTAAGTTTCTCTGGGGGTGGGCAGGGTTGGTTTAAGTTTTACTGCACAAACAATAAAATGGCTTTTGACCAAGATGGAGTCACTCTGGCTAAATAGGCCCTTACTATAGATGGACAGGTAGAAACAGGTGTTCTTAAGGACTTTTTTTTTTTTTTTTACTGTAGCCATAGGAGTCCCAGGAGAGGTTAAAAACTATAATGTTTCACCTTTTCAACACGCTAAGTTAGATTTTCATCATTGGAAGTAATTTGTGTTAATGTGTCTGTATACCACCTATTTATACTGTTGGGAAACAGAGAATATTTTCATTCCTCAGATCAGTGAAGGTGAAATTTGGCCTGTCAGAATACTAAGACTAGTCATGTATCACACTATTAATTTGTTAGCTTGGAATTTACCTTTATTAATTTTGGCCTCGCTGATTTTCAACATGATTATGTGGATACAACCCGGACCAGGGGTTACCTTTGCAGGATGTGCAAAAGCCTTGTTAGATTATATAATTGTATACGTAGACACAATCAGTGACAATTTAGAGCTACTTACGAGACCATTCCTTGGAAGTTCCTCTATACTTGCAAACATTGATAAGCTATTTAAGAATTATTCCTTTCAGGGGCGCCTGGGTGGCTCAGTGGATTAAAGCCTCTGCCTTCGGCTCGGGTTATGATCCCAGGGTCCTGGGATCGAGCCCCGCATCGGGCTTTCTGCTCAGCAGGGAGCCTGCTTTCCGTCCTCTCACTGCCTGCCTCTCTGCCTACTTGTGATCTCTGTCTGTCAAATAAATAAATAAAATCTTTGAAAAAAAAGAATCATTCCTTTCAGTCTAAAGGAAGCCTGGAGACAGTTTGCTTTTCCTAGTTTCTCGTCCGTGATGTCTTCACTCCAGGCTTTATTACGGCAGGACCAAGGAATGGGCTTCTGATGAACAGACTTCTAGATCGGCAGTCCATCATGTGCCATGGGGATCTTTCCCAAAATTTGTCTTTGAGTGGATTTGAAGCAGCTCAGAACTCAGATTTCCAAAGGGAAAATCATTTAAACTAGTAAGTTTTTAGACTTACCATGCCCGTTTCATTCCTGGTGCAGCAGTGACGTATAGGGTGGTAAGTTCTCCAAGCCATAATACGGTGAGATAGTTTGCTAGAATTAGGGGACCAGAGCCTCGTGTGCTTCCGGTGGCTTGGTGAACAAGCTCATCAAAGTAGTACATGAATATTCGTACAGTCTTACTAGTTATTTTGCCTACATCCGGGATTATGTTGGTCTTTTGTACTCTGGACTGTGCCGTGAATTACCGCTGAGAATATTGTTTCTTGAGACAATGCATATTGTGGTTTATAAATTTTGAGTCAGAGAACACCTGTGTACATATTTGAATGATCAGGACGGGAGTAAACTCTGTTGAGTAATCAGACTCTTCAGATGAAAACTCGTTCTTTGAATAGTTATTGCTTACCCTGTTGGATTCTCATAGCATTGCTGTCCTTAGAAGGTCTCTCAACATCATAATTATGAATTTCGGTTGTTACACACTGAGCAGGGTCGTGACTTTCAGTCACTATATATGCAAACTGGAAGTACTGGCTGATAGAACCTTGTTTGTCGATAGAACTATATTCTTAACCCTATAGGAGTGTACTTTCCAAGAGGATTCTTTATTTCACAGGTTTTCTCAATTCCAACTTTACTTCCCTCAGTGAAGCCCCCATTCATGGAGTTTATTGAATGTAGAAACATTCTTGCTTGAGCTCTTCTATGATTCTCCTTTCATTTCAATTTAAGAAACCTAGAAATCATGCAGATGCTGGTGATACATGGCTTACCTAAGGACTGCCTAAAATTATGTGTGAGCTTTCCATTTCTTTGGTTCTCTTATCTGTCTTAACCAACATGGCGCCACAGTGAGGGGACAGTGCCAAGTGGGCACCCTTCTTGGCTGGGTTTAAGAGAGATGCCATCCTTCCAGGGGAGCCAGAGTCTCTATACCTTGGAGTTAGCTCTGTTGCCCCATCTGTGCCCACAGATTTTTGTTTTTATTTTCCTCTCCAACTGTCGTCCTCCCTGTAACGACTATGAAATCTTATGGGATGAACATTCTTCGCTCTTTTCTTGGCTGCCCTTCCAGAGGGCATGTCTTTCTTCAGTGCCTCGATGGGCATTTCCTGCTCTGTTTTCCAATATTGCTAAGCTTGGAAAACTTTCTGAACCTCGCAATATGTGTCTCCTGATCTACTTTCAGTCCTAACGCCAGTGAGTAAAATTACACTAATTGCTTTTAATCTCTTAGTCACTTTAGCTTTGTTCTGAGAACATTGTGGTATTTGTGAACAGGCTTTTGTGCCAGAAAAATAATATAAAACCATTGCTCAGAAACACAGTGCCATTAGGAGCCATCAGCAGCACATAATAATGGCAATTAACGACAATCAGGGCTCACGGACTGCCTGCCACATGTGACATTTTTTTTTTCAAGGAGCAAAGCATCTTAAGTTTATCTTATTATTATTATTTTTTTTTTACTTTGTGTGAGTATTTTCACATCTGCTTGTGATTATTTGGCCTTGTAACTACCACCTCAGGCCCAGTTCTTTTTAGAGGGAAAAAAAATGAATTCCTTATGTAATAAGTTATCGTTTGGAAAATTTCTCTGACAGACCGTGAGCTCTTCTTATGAAACATTCAGTACGAAAAAAAGGTATGGCTATAATTCACTACAGAAATAAGGTTTTCTAATGGCAAGAGAGTGGATTTTATGTATCCCAGTTAGTTATTTTTGCGAGGATGAAAATTTGTACCTCATATATTAATGGAATAATGTACTATGAAGTGTTGCAGAATAAAATTAAAAACCCCTATTATATGGATTATATGGAGGTTGTACCAAGACAGCATGGCGTAAGGGGGTAGCTGTTTGGATCTTGCTCGAAATGACTTTTTATTAGAAGTGCCTTCAGCTCGGGATAGTGCTGGAGCATAGCCTCTAAAGGAAAACTTATAGTCAGAATCCAGAACATGTATACACGTTATATGTACTTAAAAAAAAAACAACACAGGGGCATTGAAAAAATTTTAAGTATAAGGAGAAATACAAAGGCTATGTGTCAGAGGCTTGAAAAGCATATTTAACATCGATAACAAGAGGAGCTTCTTGCAGATTGTGGAGTGGTGGTTTTTAAAATTAGAAGCCTGGTATGTCGTAACCTAAGAAGCATTCGATAGAGCTGTTGCTAGGGGGAGGGTACTGCTTTTGCCAAAATCTGAGTAAATAAACAAGATAAACCCACGTAAATCGATGGCTCTCGTCTTCATAACTCATTGACCATCTGCTTATTTTTTTTTTTCAATCCTGTCTTTTCTCACCCTGCAATATCTGTGTATCTGACACTCTGGAATTCAGATCGGCTGTAATGAGATTAGTCAGTTCTCTTTGTGGTGGTTCTGTTGTTTGCTTTTCAGCGAAAGTTTGAAGGACCATGAAAACCCCCGGCATCAGCTATAAGACATAAAATGTTCGGCAAGTCACGTTCTGAGACTTGTGTATAAGCCATGATTGTTACTTTTCAGATCTGGAAACATTGCTTCGTTTTCAGAAGCTGTCTCTGTATTTCTCATAGCAAGGGGAGGATTCATTCTTTCCCCTCCAGGGTACATCCTTTGGCACCCTCTGATCTGTCCATACACATCTTCATATCGTGCATGTGTAAACATTGGGAGGATCGGTTTATTTTCTGGAAGGTTCTGTCGAGATCTCTAGGAGAGCATGGAAGACAGCCTTCGCAACTCTTTTTTTTTTTTTTAATTTATTTATTTGTCAGAGAGAGAGGGAGAGAGAGAGTGAGCACAGGCAGACAGAGTGGCAGGCAAAGGCAGAGGGAGAAGCAGGCTCCCTGCCGAGCAAAGAGCCCAATGTGGGACTCGATCCCAGGACGCTGGGATCATGACCTGAGTCAAAGGCAGCCACTTAACCAACTGAGCCACCCAGGGGTCCCAGCCTTCTCAACTCTTAAAGGACAATTGCACAAGTCACACACATACCACGTGCACCCTTTTGTCTGAAACACGGGGCCTTGGGGACTGTTTTCACGGACATAAGGGGTGTGACCAACGGCACCCCTCACTATCTCATAGGTACGCTGGAAGCATCGTGACACAGTGTGTGTGCGCACAGGCTTGGTGTTCCTGCAAGAGAGCGCTTTCAATCAGGCATGTAATTAGCTTCATCCCCATTATTATCTGTGTTTCTCCTAAACGCTTCCCAGGGAAGCTCCATGGAGCTGCCCTGCCCCTGGATGGCTTCGTTTTCCCAGGACCGTCCCTCCAGTGCTCGGCAGGCAGGGAGTTTGAAATCGCATCATCTCCACCGGGGGAGTGTGGACGCACTCTGTTCTCCAGACTTGCTGTCCCCTCCTCCCGGGCAGGTGCCTTTTGGTGCATCAGGACCTGCCTTTTCCCCCCTCATGGGCTGGACATCGGAAACAGTTTTGCTCGTGGTTCTTAGGCAGTCAACCAGTGGACAGTCCTTCCGATCTTGCTTAGCGAAGCGACGTTCTGACTCAGACGTGGTTGTACCCAGAGCCTAGCAGATGGTAAGAAACAGATTGCAGAGACTTGGAGGGACTAAACGTGGCATGGGTGCCTCTGCCCACGCTTGGAGCCACGTCTCCAGCTGGGCTGATTTCTTACCAGTGTCGTCGTGAGGAAGTCTTCACGTCCTAGGACAAGGGACCCCCTTGTCCGTCACCTCTTCTTGGGTGTGTCTGCCAGTGTCTTACTCGTTGCTTCAAGCCCAGCCACCCCCAGTCCAGACTGAGTACGGGTTTTGTTTTGTTTTGTTTTGTAACTTCCTGCCTCTCAGAGAAGGGGGAGCTCCGTGGTCAGAGCTTAGATGCACACTTGGGTTGACTGCTGGAGATTTCGGAGTCTCTGGGACACTAAAGATTATCGGTGAGCTTTTATCACTCAGTCAAGTGTTTTAAAACGTACTTATTATTTTAAGCAATTGTACAGAACTCTCTCCATTCGTATTTTTTTTCTTGGTGGTAGAACAGTGCAATATTTAACGCAGAGACCGTACCTGTTTTAGGGTTTTACGGTAGAAGTTAAACTTGCACGTTGTGGGGTATCTTGGGTTTGGGTGTGTACTCAGGGAGAGCGTCCCAGCTATTTCAAGAGCTCCCATTCCTCAGACTTGCCATGGCTCCCTGCTGCCTCTCTCACAGGCCAACAGTCTCCCCAAGCAGTGGCCAGCAGAACCCATCAGGAGGGATTCGAGGCCATGGGAGATTATGGAGAGACTGAACGCCAGTCCTTCTTTCAGTTCTTACTCTCTGAAAGACACTCGGGCTCTTTTTGTCTTTCTCTTTCTTCATCCCTCAGCCCTCCTTCCTACCAGCTTTAATCGCAGTGAGGTAATGGTGAGTTCCAAGGTCAGGCTTTTAGAGATGCGACAGAAAGGAGAGGCGTCCTGGTTCTATTTTCATCTCCTTGCTTGCTAGCACTTTCTCTCTGGCTGAATTGCTTCCCTAGGGGGTCTCTGCACCTGTCCAGGCCAGGTTTTCCTTTTGGGGGAAGGATCTGGGACAGCCAACTCCAGGGCTTCGTTCCCTGGAGGGTTCTCTCTCACGTGCCATGGAAGCCGGCAAACCTGGGAAGCCCGACAAGCAGCCTCCATACTGCTGCTCTTCCCCTGCCTTCTACCCGACAGAGTTTGGTGCCTCTCCCCAAAGCGCTCAGAGAAGTGTGAATGCCCGGATGTGTTCTGTCAAAAGATAGAAAAAGAGGAGGGTCCACTTAAAACCAGGCTCTTGGGATGCCTGGGCGGCTCAGTCAGTTAAGTGTCTGCCTTTGGCTCAGGTCATGATCCTGGTGTCCTGGGATCGAGTCCCGCATCGGGCTCCCTGCTCAGTGGGGAGTCTGCTTCTCTCTCTTTCTCTCTCTCTCTGTCAAATAAATAAATAAAATTTAAAAAAATAAGAAAAAAATAAAACGTGGCTCTTGAGAAGGATGGAGTTTTGCTTATTTTAGGTTTACGTCAATACTTCAGATAGCGTTAACCCAGAGGCCTCAGGTCAGCTACACTTTCTGCAGCGACATTCTGCCCACACTCACCTTGAACCCTCATGTCCACCCCAAGAGATACAGACCTCCTGTTGACCCCAGTTCTGTTCCCCGGGGACACCTGAACCCTGTCCCTGACACACACACTTCTCTGACAGAGACCATGTCTCTAACTGGAACATGAAGACGAGACTCCAAGCCGTCCGAGTCATTACCCCTGACCTGGCCAGGCCCCAAGCTCTTGGCAGCCTCCCAAACACACCTGCAAAGGCTGTGCGTGCCGGCCTTCTAGAGAGTGCGTGGCGGGCCTAGGAAGTCTGGGCTTTGTTTCCTTGGGGGAAATGCCAGCTTTGGCGCCGCAACCTACCTGGTTGGCTCTGCCCGTTAAGCGGATGATGAATAGACTTCTTGATGGTCCTTGTTTATAGCATTAGTATCCAGAAAGGGAGCGCCAGCAGAGAGGAGAGTTTTAAAAGTGAGGCCTGGGACGAGGAGGAGAAGTTGCCAACGTGAAGTGATTTGAGAGGTGCTAAGAGGCCACACCTGCGCCAAGGCCGCCTGCCCAGCTGTTAGTGATTCTCAGCGTCCCGGGGTGGGGGGGCTGGCCAGCTGCGGGCCAAGCCGAGTCGCCTAACTGCTGTGCCCCCCACTTTCTTGTGTATGGATCATAGTGGACCTGGGGTTGCCAGGGAGGTAACGTAGATGATTAAAGCAAACCAAGTAGATGTTCTTGTCTGTCTTTTCTTTTTTTTTTAAGATTTTATTTATTTATTTGACAGAGAGAGAGATCACAAAGGCAGAGAGGCAGGCAGAGGGAGAGGGGGAAGCAGACTCCCTGCTGAGCAGAGAGCCCGATTCAGGGCTCGATCCCAGAACACTGGGATCATGACCTGAGCCGAAGGCAGAGGCTTAACCCACTGAGCCAACCAGGCACCCCTTGTCTGTCATTTCTTAGAACACGTGGTCCCCTGCGTACCACTGTGACTTGAGAATCGAGAAATAGATAACCAGTGTGAGAAAAGTTGACAAGACGGCATACGTGGTGACACACAATCACGGACATTTGGCCTCTGTGTTGGAGAGGACCGTGGTGCTCTGTGGTCCTGGAGAGCGCGGGGTCCATCCCGATGGCCATTACTCAGCTCCCATGTTGGCGGCCTTCCAGGAATAAAGGCCCTATGTTATGGTATCCTTGGATTTCTGTTTCATGCTGTGGATCTGTAAAAGTTCCCCAATTGATGAAAACCGTCAGAGGACCCCCCCCCACCAAAATAAATAAATAAAACACTTATGTCTGAGCTGAATTTGACCAGTTTTATATCTCTGGGACAAAAAATAATCTAGAAGTTCTTTGTAGCTCAAATTTCGATGGGTCTTTGATTTTTATGACCCTGAACTAGAATCCTGTCACTGCAGATGTGGTCCGTGGACCAGGACCAGCTGTGGTCCTGGGGGCCTGAGAGAGATGAAGCGTCTCAGACCCCTGTCCCAGACCACATGGACCACAAACATAGTGGTCAGAGAAATGGTAGGTGAGAACATCACTTTGGGAAAGGTCCTGCTGAAATATTTCAGAGTAG
The DNA here is from genome assembly GCA_004024625.1 of Mellivora capensis. Classification (NCBI taxonomy): domain Eukaryota; kingdom Metazoa; phylum Chordata; class Mammalia; order Carnivora; family Mustelidae; genus Mellivora; species Mellivora capensis. The sequence goes on along the minus strand of PISX010000231.1, from coordinate 55,459 downwards.
GGGAAATCATGAACCCGCACTGGTACGTTAACATGAATCCCATCTTTAGATTAATTCACTGACGCAAAGAATGAATGGGTCACACATAGGAGAATTCATTTTGATGAAAGAAGATAGGGCTTATGACTTCAGTTTTCGATGTTTTGAATTTTCTGGGCAGCTGGGTGGGATGTGTGGAAGCTTCTGGTTGAAGATAGAGGCTTTTTTATTGTTTTTTTTTTTTTTAACTTTATTAGGCATTATAAGTGCCTACCCGATGTAGCACTGTGCTTATTAACCCTTTCCCGTGATTTATCTTATTAAGTCGTGACAACAGTATTTTGAGGTAAGGTGACCACTAGAGTGTTTTAGGTGAAGAAACCAGAGCTGTAGAAAAGCTTAAGAAACCCGCCATTCAAGGCTACTTGCGAGGAGGAGAAAGGACTGGGATTTGCACCCAGGAGAGCTGGAAGCTCAAACTGCTGGACGGCTCAGGTTTCTTTTCTGTGCTTTTGCTGTGGCCTGGCCTGGCCGGAGACACTTTCAGACTCACAGACCTGCGCGCCCCAGGTGCCACCTGCAGACATTCCAGGAAGGAATCAGACTCGGACGCAGGCCTTGGGATGCCGCCTCACCCTGATTCATTGGGTTTTATTTTTTAATTGTTTTTTGGGGGGAAAGAATATTTTTAGCCCGCTGATGGCCGACAAAAAGCAAGAGCAGCTCCCAGAGAAGAACTATTTGTCACTTCATAAGGACCAATTATTGTGTCTTCACAGTTGTTTCCTGTACTTATTCGATCCGGGAAGCTGGTTCCTGATTTTGACTTTTGAATGAGACCTGCGGATGGTGGCGAATGTGGAGCGTTCAGGCAGTTGTGGTGTGGGAAGAAAACTGAATGAGTGTGAATTTTTTTTTTATATTTTATTTATTTATTTGTCAGAGAGAGAGGGAGAGAGAGTGAGCGAGCACAGGCAGACAGAGCGGCAGGCAGAGGCAGAGGGAGAAGCAGGCTCCCTGCCGAGCAAGGAGCCCGATGTGGGACTCGATCCCAGGACGCTGGGATCATGACCTGAGCCGAAGGCAGCCGCTTAACCGACTGAGCCTCCCAGGCGTCCCACGAGTGTGAATTTTAAAAGCCCGTTCTCTGTGCACCTTTTATGAAAAAGTCTCCCCCGTCAAGACCTCTTCACTTTATTATTTAACATTTCAAAGGACCTGGGAAGGACTCTGCGTTCTCCAAAGCTGCCTGCAAATTCTAGCTATTGTCATCGGTGAGATTTCAAAGCAGAAACTGCAGGCTGTTTTAATGCCAGTGCTTTTAATCCTAACTTTTGTGTTGAGATTAGGAACACTGAAGAGTAGCCCCTGAGGGGCAAGCCATAATTGTTTGTTTGTTTGTTTGTTTTGCTTTATTTTTCTTTTTCCCAAAGAGTTACAATGAACACTCCAGCTCTCCGGAATTGTTCTTCACTCATTGATTGATTAAAAAAAACTTTTTTTGAGGGGGTTCTATGTGCGGATGTTGAAATCTGCACAGTGGGATCTGTCATTAAAAACATAATAATAATAAGCTGGAATAAGGGAAGGCTTTGGCACTTACAAATCAACTTCATGTGCTCGCAGCCCGTTTCCATAAAAGATAGATCTCTCTCAGAGTGTCTTCATGTGTCATTAGTTCAGTGTTTGAAGGGTATATATGTGCGGGAGGGTGGGTAATAAATCAGTTGCCGGGATGTCAAGCAGCCTTAGCCTGGCTACTATTGACCCTTTGCCCAAGGGATCCCCCTAAAAGAGCTGCTATCCCCGTCTCTCACCACCCCTGCCTTCCCCACCCCCACAGCCCCTACACACGCCATTCACACACCTTCCTACTCTCAGCCAGTGCGTCAAGCGTGGATGCATTGTACAGCATCTTCACAGAATAAAAATGCTGTGGAGGAAGCCACAGAGGTGTGGCCTGGTGTCAGCAGCTCTGGTACTTCTCACATGAGTTCAGAAAGTGGCTGGACAGCGGGCCACAGGGAGTGGTATTCTCTTCTAGTCACAATTCTGTCAGCGAGGCTTGGGTCGCGCTGCCTCCAAGTGAGAGCCATCTCAAATCCAACATCTGCTGTGGCAACGTTGACGGACAGCGGTGTGTGTTATCTTCTTGGAGAACTAACATGGGGACACGGTTTCATGTCCCGGTTTCATGAGTGGGGTCGTTGGTTTGCTAGCTGCCGAGTCCAGGGAGAGGTTAATGAGAAGGGTCTAAGGTGTGTGGCCAGCTTCATAGGGAGGCTTGGGGCAGAGAAATAGAACAGGATTGAGCTATACTTGACAAGAGTGGAGAACAGGACTATGGGGAAGTGATAGCGTGTGTGATACAGCAAACAGCACTGACTCCCAAGTCAGAGACGTGGGGCCTGGTCCTACTGGGCGCTACCAACCAGCTGGGTAGCCTTGGGAAAGACATCACTGCCTCACCACAGTGTAGGTGTAGGAGAAGATGACTTTAAAATTCTTCTTTGTCACCTATCAGACTATTTGATTCTAATCTAATGAATCCAGTCAGCCAGCCAACCAACCAGTCAAACGAATAAGCCCCAAGTCTCAACCAGGACAACCGACCATTGTGCTAATTTTGCAGAGGAATTGAAAGATAGTGTTAGAATGTTTTTATTTTAATTTTTTTTATTTTTAAGTGATCTCTACAATCATCGTGGGGCTCGAGCTCACAACCCTGAGATCAAGAGTTGTGTGCTCTACTGACTGAGCCAGTTACTGTTAGAATTTTAAAAAAGAGAATGTCATGGCCACGTCAGGAACAAAGATAATTTTGTCCTCTGCATCAAATATGACCAAAGTGTTCCTGAGGCCCAGGAAAATGGAAAAGATAAAACTGAAATGTTGACATTAGAATTAAGTTGGGGAGGGTGTCTGTGCCACTAAAGGCAAGTGGGGAGAAGAGGAGAGATTGAAAAAGACTCTGAATGAGAGGGCAGAAAGATTGGACCACGTCTCTGTTCGTTATCCCCCCCCCCTTTTAAAATTTGAGCAACCAAAATATGAAATTTTGGGATCTTATCTCCAACAGATGAAGAACGCTGTAGGGTAATAAATTTGACTCATTTCTGAATAGGATTTAGTGGCCCTTTAAAATCTGTCTAAAAACTCTCAGGAGGAAAATTTTCCAAGGAACACACATTATAGTTGGATTTTTAATATTTAGAATACTGTTTGTAGCAATTAGCTTTGTCTCCCTGGTTGGGTGGTTCATGCTTCAGATGCCACACAGAAGAATGGCAGTTAAAACATTCTTGAAATATGACAAAAGACGCTGTTGGTGGTGCAGGTCCCTTCAAGATCCTTTCTGTCTCCAGTGACACCGAAGTGAAGTGTCTCGTCTGAGCTCCAAGGGTTACTAAAGTTAGCCAAAAGCTCAGACATTGTCCAGGAAAGAAGTACAACCTCAAGTGCCTAGAGGGAGAGGAATTCTCTGGCCCATTCGTGGGGAACAAGAAAAGGCTTGGCCAGTCCATTAAAAGGTTATCTCTGTGTCATGTCTTTGACTCTCAGGTATTTATTAAATGACGAAATGAAATCACCATTTATGAAAATGAGATCCCAACATGAATTTATTGCCCAGGACCCATAGGAAAATCTGATGAAAGTATTGAAATCTCTCTGTAAGATGATTTTTAGGCAGAAATGCGTGAAAGAGTAATTTTTCTGTGCTTCATTGTGCTGTTCCCATTTCCGCTCAAGCCTATTTCATACTATGGTTTAGAATTTCCATCTGATTTCCTTCTGTGTGGCATGTGAGCCCTCCTTTGTGTGACTTCATAACACTGACAAATTAAGACAATGGAGACCTCTTTAGGCACCCTCCATTCTATTGGTAGAACTAATATGAACCAGTAACTTTAAAATACCTTATTTTGACTGGTTTAAACTTGAACTTACCTAGAACTGAATGAAGGACCTGGGATGAGGACCCCCCGTGGAAGTACCATTCTGTAACATGCTCAGTGACCAACAGTGCTATGGGAGAAGTACGGGTAGGTGACAGATGGTAGGACTTCAGGTCTAATGTACGTAAATACCCAACTCACTGTCCTGAAAAATCACAGTGGAAATGCTTGTTCTGAAACAGATCCCAGCCTGTTCTGTCTTTACCAGGACTCCCCAGATGGAATTTGGGAAACCAAATCTCTGAGATGAAATGCTATTCCCTTGATCCGAGTTAGACCGTCTGTTTTTCTGTATATGGAGTTTTCTGTTCATTGACCCTTTTCCTCTGCCTGCACATTGATCTTTATGAGTTCCTGAGTGCCGGGCTCCCACTTTTTAGAGCAATTATAAAAGAGAAAACAGGGCATTTCCCAGACATAGAACTCTTTCTCGTGTCCCAGCGGGTCAGTTAATCCTGGGATATTGCAAGAGTTCAGTGAAACCTAATTCAATTAAATTCGATCACTTCATTCTATCTGGATTCCGGGGTATACTTCTGTCCGCCTAAAGAGGAACAAAGCCAAGACTTGGGTCAATGTCAGAAAATCCCTTTCTTCCAGCATTTAGGTTGACTGCTTCGTGTTTGTCGTCGAGCCCACGGACCATGGAGTTTTAGCAGCTGTTGGGATTTATTGTGCCTGGGTTGTACTTTAAACTGCTTGTCTGACATTTTTTGCTGCTTATTTTTAAGTGGCTTCATATTTCATAAAATCTTAGAGCTGGAAAAGACCTTGGAAAACTTCTGGCTTGACCCTTTTGTCTTAGACACGAAGCAACAAACAGGCAGGGGTCAAGAGACTGTCTCAAGGTCACAGAGCCCATAAGGGGCCAAACCCAGGCTAGAACCCGTGTCCGGACTCCTGCTCCCATGTTTCCAGTCGCTTATATCCAGACAGAATTCCATGATACTTTTCACCTCTGTCCAGCACCGGGAGGACAATTTCCCAAGGAATGCATGTTATTGTTGGGGATTTATAAAACTTAGGCCATTTTATATAGCTGTTACTTTTCTTCCTTTTTGTTGTGTGCCATTTCTAATGGGTACAAAGGTGGAGAACCTAGAGCATAAACCCAATAGCCAGCTTCAACGATTTTCAGCTCAAGGCTCACCTTGCTTCATCTACATCCTTCCGGACTCTCCCACCCAGATTATTCTGAAGCAAACCTGGACATCCTGTTATCCCACCCATAAATATTTCGGTATGCATCTGTGAAAGATGAATGCTTTAAAGAAAAAAAAAAACCCACCATAACTACCATGCTATTATTAACCTAAATAAATCAGCTGTAATTCCATAAGGTCACGGAATATTCCAGAACCTTTTAAAGACTCTATTATAAATACTATTTGACCGTTTTATTTTCAAATCTGTTTTTTCTTTCAAAGGAGAAACCAACTCTGTTAAGAACAGTGGGTGTTTTAGGTCAGTGGAAAGAGAGAGGGGCTAGTCAAAGGCTTTACATATCAGGGATAAAAACCTGGCATGCCTTTACAATCACCGAGGAATTGGTTAGATATTCATTTGATTTTGGAGTGTTTTAATTCTCCTTCCTACCGAAACTAGTCAATTTTAATACGATGTTTTCTAAAGACATGGTAGCTGTTCTTTTCATATCACTTTAACTTAAGGATCGGTAGATTAAAGAAACTTATCACCACAGGAACGGGGAAAGTCATGGTGATTTGGGGTGGTGGGTCTGTCGCTGATTTTTCCTTCCTGTCGGCAGATGTGAATAGCCTGGGCTCCTTGAGCTCTGGTTTCCTCAGATGGGGTATAAAATATTTCATGTTTAGAGATGTGTTCCATTCACTGCAAGTGACGTTCCAAGGAAGCATTTTCAGGGAGACAGGTGGATGCTTAAGGGGCACCCCGTTGATATTGCGTTTCTCGTTTTTTCGACCTCTGCTTTTAAATGTCTTCAGTGAGAGAAGACAAGAGCAGGTTTTGAATGAATACCCCATCTCAGTCGTATATCTAGCCCGTATGTCTGGCCCAGAATTTTGTGTTGCAGGATACATGGCACATAACAAAAATTTCCTCCTTGGCTTGTCTGGTGTCATGAAAAACCTATGAGTTTTGTCAAGCTGGCTAAAATCAGACATTTTCTTCCGTAGAGAAAAGATAGGGAGAACTGGGTCCTGGGAATGAGAAGCAGGAAGGAGGATTTTCCAGAAACCAGCAGGCATTAAACTTGACCACAGAGTGTATGCGCCCGGCGTGGGGTGGGGGGGTGTGAACCAGAGAAACCCCAGGCACTGGGGAGGGACAGCACGTGCCCCGGTGTTGCACCCCTGAAACCCGCCTGTGGACAGAAGTGTGATTTGAAGGCAGTTTCAGATTCGCTCAATGTAAGTCAGACTGACTTCTGCGATGACATGAAGACCAGTGTCACGCGCTGATCAGGGCCACAGACACACCTGTGACTTGCTTGCTCTCCCCATGTGGTCACAGCTTCCCCACGACCTGTCATACGGTGTTTGTTGTCATCACTGTATGCCTTTTCTCTCTGCCAGTGGTTCTGGCTGGTCTAAGAAGCACAGGGTTTTAGGAAAACCAAAAACCAAAAAAAAAAAAAAAAAGAGGCGGGATTGTATCTACCCTGATCTACCCTGTGGCTAGAAGAGCTGTTCGTGATTCAGGGTGAACACTTGGGTCTCCAGGCCAGTGCCCTGGGATCAGCGCCTCCCGTCGACGGCCTCTTAGCTCTGTCTGAGTTATGCGGACCCTAGTTGTGCCCAGAGACAAACAACAGAGGCTCCTTCACCTGTGGGAGCTGTGCTGGGCCGGCCGCCTCGTATTTGCTTGCTTAGTGGTGCTGAGGAAGGAAAAGGAGATGCCTCAGCTTCTAGAAGCTAAACAATGTGGACCTCCAGCCTAATGGATGAGGAAAATTTCTCTCTCCCTCCCTGATAGTCCGTTTACCCACAGCCCTGTTAGAGGCAGCCCACTCTTAAAACTGCCTATTTGTTTACTTATTACCATTGGCTAATACCCAGAGGCCCTGACTAATAGAGCGTACTCCACAGGGGGAACCTGAGCCACCTCTGTAACAATGCCCGTGTGGAAAGTACTGGAAGAATTCCAGCAGCAAGCTGTCTTCTCAGCTCCGGTCATCTGGGATCGCTGGCCATCAGGAATGAACTTCCCCAGCTCAGAGATTGGGCCCCAAGTCCCAGGATAGACACAGAGGATTCTGGAAGGGAATAAGGAGCAGGGGGTCCAAAGTCCTGTGAAGGCTAGAGGGTGTGATGGGGTTTCCGAGGGTTGCTTGGCAAGGGTTTCAGACAGGCAAGATGAGGGTCATGAGAGTTGGCTGTTGCAGAGCGCAAAGAAGGGAGTGAAGGCGAGAAAGCCTTCTTGGAGATGGGCCTCAGACTTCCGAGATGCTTTGCAAATGGACTGTTTCTACCTGGGGGCCACCTGCGGTTTTCGGTAACACAGACCTGGAGAGTAAATCCTGCCTGCGTGTCTGTGGGTCCCTCCAGGGTGCTTTGGGGGACACAGGAGAAGGGGAAAGTGCTAACATCTGGGCAGCAGTTGGTACTGCTTCCCAGGCATAGGACGAAGACAGACCCCGACTGGAAGGAGGTACCTATCAGTAGGCAAGGGACACAGGAAAGGACAAGCAACAGCCATCTTTTTCTTCCAACTGTCTTTCTCTCTGATACCCTTTTACCCTCCGAACAGCAGGTCCCAAGGACTGACATCCATCAGTTGAACACAGAACAGTCCTTAATGACAACCACTTACCTCCCCCTCCCCTCTCCCTCCCTTCCTACTGGAAATATTCCTTCAGTACCTTCTGTGCACGAGCAATAATGCTAGGTACTTGGAAGACATGTTTCTGCTCATGCTGAGAATTCTTTTCTAGGGCACATCGGCTCATAGCATTAAGCAGACCCACCCTGCTCAAGGATGTTTTAACGATAAAGGTGTCCTTCACGTTGGGGATTCATAGAGCAATTACAGCCGTGTTTTGGAGAGACAAAGCAATGTGTCCTTAGGGTTCTCTCCCTCGCTTCCCCCAGTTGTCACGAAGGTGCTTTTTAAGTTGGTTGAGGCTCTGAATCTACCTGCTTTCCCCCCTTTATAATCAGAGGCATTTTTGCTAATTATTGAACTGTGTAAATACTTATTAGCGGGCACCCTGCAGAGCACTTCACATACATTTTCATATTCATTCTTCACCCAACATTAGGGGAAAGCTATTTTTCCCATTTTTCCCTTAGAGGAAATGATGGCTTAGCAGAGATTTTGGACTTTGCTCAAGGTTATGCATCTAATAAATGTTAGATCTAGATCCCAAACCCAGACTCTTCCTGATACCTTAGAATGGTAGGCAAATATATTAGACCCATCTGTATCCTTGTACCCCATGGGAGAAAAATACGGTGTTGGAGACCTCCATTTCTCTTTGTGGTTCCCGAGACAACTTCCTTGTTCAAAGGATGGGCATTTAGGCTTCAAACAAGACCCTCCCCTTAGACTGTGCCCCTCAAATGGGGATAATGGCAGCTAACATTTACAGTGCTTCTTTTCTATCAGTTGTTGTTCCAAGCAGTTCATGTGGGTTAATTTATTTGAAACGTAAGAAGTTCTATTTGAAACTAAGAGTTCTATTACACACACACACACACACACACACACACATTTTTTTCAAAGTAAGCTCCATGCCCAGCGTGGAGCCCAGTGTGGGGCTTGAACTCATGACCCTGAGATCAAGACCTGAGCTGAGATCAAGAGTCAGATACCCAATTGACTGAGCCACCCAGGTGCCTCCTGAGAGAGTTCTCTTCTTCTCCCCATTTGACAGTTGAGGACATTGAGGCACAGGGATGCCCACTCGGGGATTACCAGTGGCCCAGTGCATTTTTGCCAGGGCCGGCGGGCTCCAGAGTCTCCCCCCAAGGCCTCTCCGACGTGCCACCTGGATCCCGCATACTCCTGAGGCTTGGTCCTGTTTGTTTCCTCCTGGCTTCCGTGGAACCCGAGGAGGAGGCCTTTGTGAGGTCTGAGACAGTGCGGTCTAATTGGGATCTGGATGCGTTCTCTTTCCTGCTCTTTGCCAATCCCGTGGTTACTTCTTATTCTGACTTGCTTATTTAGCGGCCCTGGGGCTTGGCACCAAAGAGACTACAGGTTCACAGAGTCCACACAGGAATGAGACAGATTCTTACTCCTGTTAATGGGCATTAAAGATCTTGAGGGCTACTTTTTTTTCCCCACCCATATCTCCCACTTGATTTTTTCGGGTAGTGCCCAAATCCTGCAATCGTGCCAGGGGCTGGAAGGGCTGATTTACCACTTAGCTGTTCCTTGGACTGTTTTGGTTTGGTAGGAGGAAAAGGAGCAACTGCTCCCTTTCTCTAGAGCACAGAAAACAAGTTAGCTTCTTCTTTGTGTAAGTGATGCACAGGTGTCCCCCAAAGGGAAATTTTTGGCTTTATAAAGTGCCAGAGAAATTCTTGAAGCATTGTTGGGCCGTCTGGGTTTGTTGTTTTCTCGATGAATCTAGCTTTGGTTTAGGACTTTGAAGGAGTGTCAAAGGATTGTCATCAACACCGTTGTGTTGACTTGTGTCCTCCCCAGGTTCATATGTTGAAGTCCTAGCCTGTAAGACCTTAGAATATGGCCTCATTAGGAGCTAGAGTTGTTGGAGATGTAATTAGTTGAGACGAGGTCATAGGGAGGGCGGCCCCGAATCTGAAATGACTGGTGTCCTTATGAAAAAGGGGTAATTTGGACAGATATACACACACAAGGAAGATGCCATGTGAAGACAGGGATCATGCCCCCGCCAGGGAACACCAGCAATTGGCAACCATGGAGAGAGGTCCGGGACAGGCTCTTCCTCGCAGCCCTCTGAAGGGGCTAACCTTGCCGACACCTTGATCTTGGACTTGTGCCTCCAGAACTGAGACAATTTCTACTGGTGAAGCCGCTCAGTGTGTGGTATTTTGTGATGGCAGCCCTTGCAAACTCATACAAATTCTTCCCTTAAGCAAACAAATAAAAGAAAATGGCGAAAACGAAAGTGTTAATTTAGCAACGTTTGTGAAGCTGGGCTTCCCTTTTGCCAACATTGCAGCCGCTTAGAGGCAGAGGACTTTGGTACTGGCGGGGACCCTGCCCATGGCATGCGGGGACCTGATGGCTTTAGTCTGAGCCCTGACACACGTCACCAGGTCCCTTTCACAAGCTTTGTATCCCAGAGACAGTCTTCTCCTCTCAGCCTCCTAACCTCTCTCTCTTTTCCCACCTTTTCCTTTAAATCTTCCTTGTTGGATAAAAATACACTGACTGCTTCCTTTCAGCTTTCCCAATCTGGAAGTGAAATCAGCGCCCCCCTGCATGGTGGAAGAAAGGCCACCGTAATTTTAGATTTATTCCCAGCCTTAACCCCTCCAGTGCTTTTACCCTTTGCCTGTGTATTTGGATGCCACATTTTTACCTCACTGTGCTGTGCCTGCCCTACTTCTGCCACATGTTAGGTCAAGTTGGAGCCAGTGGGGGACTGGTGTTGGTAGAGAAGCCCACAACGGGACTGGGCTGTAGCTGGAGGTGAAGGAGGGCGTGGGTAGCACCCATGAACCCTGAAGGGGGCAGACCGTGGTTACAAACACAAGCCAGGGTGTTGGTGACTTCACAACTGGGGGATCTGGTGGAGAATCAAAGACACAGGAGAAGAGAAAGAACCAGGCCCACTTGGAGTATGGGTTTGGGATCTGGACTGAAGGCACAGCGGTGTAGACAGTCTGACAGCAGTGGGAAGTGTATGCTCATGCGCCTGGTCAGTGACTGGGCTTGCAGGGCTTGGAGCCCAACGCCCAGCAGATGCAGAGCGCCAAGGGACCTGCCATTGTGTCACCCAAGATGAAAATCTCTTGAATTCATGGACCCAGCCTGTGGAGGGCTTTGAGTATTATGTTTTCTACAATATCATGCTTTGTGACAGTTATAATTCTTTCCAAAATTTTACTCATTTTCTCTTTGGAACCCCAGTGGTTTCCTTCGTTCGTTCCTCCCTTCCTTCCTTCCTTCCTTTTTCTTTCTTTCTTTCTTTCTTTCTTTCTTTCTTTCTTCCTTCCTTCCTTCCTTCCTTCCTTCCTTCCTTCCTTCCTTCCTTCCTTCTTTCCTTCCTTCCTTTCCTTCTTTCTAAAGAGTTTATTATTTACTTGCAATAGAGAGAGAGCACACAGGAGACAGAGAAGCAGAGTCCCCTCTGAGCAGGGAGCCCGATGCGGGGCTCAATCCCAGGTCCCCAGGATCATGACCTGAGCTGAAGGCTTAAGCGACTGAACCACCCAGGTGCCCCACCCCAACGGTTTTCAAATCTGCTCTGTCTGGAGGGGTGGCCAAGAGCTGTAGCAAGGAGATGGGAGAAAGTGCTCTGCACCCTGGCCAGTCCTGGGAGGGTGGGAGGTGCTGGCTCAGGCACTGTCGCTGAGTGGTTTGTGCCCATGTGGAGGATCATGGGGAAGATGGCGGGACACCTGCATGTCTCGTTGGCTGGGAGCGTTCTCCCCAGATGGCAAGTCATTTTGTTCCCTAGCAGACACTGAAGTAGAGTTCTCTGTGGGAGATGAAACAAGCTATTCCCCACCCTCCCACCTCCCCAACCCCTGCAGAGACTTAAGGTATGAATCAAATAAATGCCTAATGAAAACCCTTGACTTTACTAAGTTTTGCCTCATTTGCTCGTCTTCGATGCATGTAAGACTGAGCCAAGAGCTTCACATTTATTATCTTATTCGAATTCTCCACTAGTGTAATATTGTTCTCATTTTAAAGATGGGAAGACTGAGGCTTACAGAGATTAAATCATCTGTCCGGGGACGAAGAAGTAGTTAGAGGCAGAGCCGGCACTTAGCTGAGATCTGACTTCAAATTGAACTGGTGTAACCAGTCATTTCATATTTAGCAATCCCGGGTTCCTAAGAATCCCTCTTTCCTCTTCCTGGTGTTCCCCAAATAAAATTTTACCCTAACCTGCTATATTGTCACCTCAAAATCACAAAGACATAGAAAAATGACCTACTGTTTATTTATTGTTACTCCAGCCCTAAGCAACTCCTCTCTCTATAACAGAGCTATAGTGCTCATATGGACCTCAAAGTGTGTTCACATTGATTATCTCATTGTAATAACGCGGGATGGAGTTCGAGCCGGGAAGGGGAGCCAGCAGCTGTCTAATGCGCTCGCCGCCTTTTCTAAATGAAGGTGTCGAGTCTCATAGAGGCTTTGTCAGTTGACTATACTAGGGATCATTAAAGTCTGGCATGGGACTCGAGTTTCCACACAGCCGTTTTAGTGTTCTTTTCCCATATTTACTGTCCCGCCCAGAGCCCTGATCCTCCCCAGAACCTCGCTGAGGTTGATGGGTGAAGATGGAGAGGTTCAGAGCCTTGAAGAGACAATTGCTGAAGAAGCCAAAGGGAGTTAGTAGCAGAAGCAAGACATGAACTTCAGAGTCCTGGTTACTGCCCTGGGTACCTCCCATCACCCCACCCTAGCTCCCCCAACCTTGCCATGCTGTGCCCAGTAGGGACTGTCCTCTTTGTAGGTCTCCGAGTGGCCATGTTGTCTTGAGCCCACTGAGAGGGAGGGAGGGAGGAAGGGAGAGTCATAAGCACATTGTGTCTTATTGTGACTTATTGTGAAAATACTAAAGGATGGCTGGGAACTTTTGTTGCCTCTGTGTGTGTGTGTGTGTGTGTGTGTGTGTTTCTTTTACTGTCCTCTATTTTTCTTTCTATGGTGAAAAAAATCAGATTTTATAAATATTAAGGGATTCTTCCTATTTAGATAACAACAAAAAAAGTAAAAGTGAACTGCTTGTTTCCATTTCCAGCAACATAGCTGACACTCTATCCTGAAAAGCCCCAGATTAGAAAAAGTAAATCTATAAATTTCCAGGTGAAGTATTTCATATTATTTCTTGGCTCTTCGATCTCATAAAACCCAGTGATCTCCATTCGCTATTAAGCTAGCAACTCAGACCCAAGGGAAACTGGTAGACGGGCCAATTGCAACAAGGTCTGACTATTTAAAACAGTAATAAAAAAGAAAGAGAGAGAGAAAGAAAAGGAGAGAGAGGGAGAAAAGAAGAGAGGGAGGGAGGAGAGAGAGGCAGGGAGTGAAGGGGAGGGAGGAATATGGGAAGAGGGAGGAAAAAGAATCAGGAGGAGGAAGAAAGAAAGGAGGGAGGGAGGGAAGGAGAGGAGGTAACACACTGGACAGACAGAATGGGAGCCCGTGTGTGTGTGTGCAGAGTTGAATCATTTTAAGGTCTTTGTGTTGTTGGGGAGAACATGGACATAGTGATTAATATTTGTTTTTTTTTAATGTAAGAATATTAGAATGTAGTGATTAATGTTAGATTTTTTTTAATGTAAGAATGTTTGCCAAAATAGGGTAATCCCTGAAAGAACAGAAGGAGAGGAAGAAATGGAATGGAGAGACGAGAGTGAGTTTTCACCAGTGCCTGTGACACAGTAAAGAACTTTGCAGGCTTCCCAGGGGTGGACCCCTGTCTTGGTGGGCAGAAGAAGGTGTCTGTGTGTCCACCCCTGGACCATGTAGAAGGTGTTAACTAAAAATAATTAGGGGTGCCTGAGTGATACAGTTGGTTAAGTGACTGATTCTTGGGTTTTGGCTCAGGTCATGATCTCAGGGTCATGAGTTCGAGCCTTGTATTGGGCTCCACACTCAGCTCGGAATTTGCTGGAGACTTTCTCTCCTTCTCCCTCTGCCCCTCCCTGCCGCCTGCTCTCTCCTTCTCTCTCTTTCAAATAAATAAATCTTTAAAAATTAAATTAACTTTTACTGAGCACTAACTAATTGCCAGGCCCACTTTTAAGGTCTTGTTGTGTATCTCACTGAATCTTGAGAACAACCCCATTAGTTTGGCACCTTGTTTCTCCCCATGTCATAGACCAAGAACTGAGGAAGAAGAGCTAATGTCCACTGTCACCTGGCTGGGAAGCAGAGATGCCAGGATTCGGATACTGACGCACTCATTCCCTTGTGACTCCTACTCTGGGAAAACCCTTGCAGGGAAGTCCTTGCCCTAGCAAAATTCCAGAGAGAGTGTCCAGGGAACCATGTCCCTCCAAGATAGCTCATGGCCTGTCCCCTCATTCTTGGGTCCTGGGGCCCCGAGCCCCTTTCAGGGAACCGGGAGCTGCACACAGCCGGGACCTGTTTGCCCTGAGTCACAGGTACAGTCCAGCACTGCCGTACTTGAACTCGGAGCATGTGTGAACTCTGACAAGTGCGTAGAATCACTTCCTCTTAAACTTTTAGCTTTTGGTGGCTGAGGTTGTGGTGGCGATTACAAGACTCTGTAATGACACGTAAAAGCCAACTGGATAGTCTGATGCATGCACAGGACATATCTAGCCTCTCACCCTAAGCAGTTAGTTTTCACTTGTTACAGCATCTAAATTTAAAATATCACCCTTGCAATGCCACGTCTTCATTAGCATATGGGTGATGACTCCAAATACATTTATTTGTTAGGACCCAAAGTGGATGGATTTCCTTATGCCTGAAACTGAAATAATGTAGGTTTGAAATTGGGTAATGGTTCTGGAAAATTCCATGGAAGGCTTGCCTCCAAGGATTTGGAGGTGTTTAAAACACAGTGTCTGGAGTCCAGGAAGCCAGATCAGATATCCCCTGGAAATCGGTCTTTGAGATTTGGGAAGAAAACTATGTCACGTAACTGTGACCCTTTCTTATCTCTGGGTTCCGGTTTTCTTTTTCCTTCATTGCCTTCTGCCTTTTCCTTGTAGCTTCTTGTTTGGGTTCGGTCTTTTCCCACCTCTAGGATACTTTGCCTCCTTTCTTTCCAGAAACCACTGAGATAGACAGGCGGAGTTTCCTGACTGGCACAGAGGTGTGTCCACCAAAGCCCAAATGCCGGCTGAGGCCAGGGCTCGACTGTGAGACCTCGTATTGTTCGTTTGCTGAAGCGTGTTCCACATGTTAAATGTTAGGAAGTGTGGCCTTTGTCCCTTTCCTCTGCTGTCCATTTTCTCAATGCAGTGGCCTGGAGGGAGCCACTAGTGGCATCTGAAAACACTCAGTTCCTCCTTCTCTGTGGGAAGCAGGGGAGCGCTGGGAACAGAAATCTGGGGAATGCTGAGCTCACTTTCCCTTCACAAGGACCATTTCCCATCACATGCAGTTACCTGAGCCGGTTGGTGTTTTGTTTTTTGGCAAAGGGGGTCATCCTAGCAGAGCCAACTCAATACATGTCTCCCCCGAAACTAAACCTTTGCTACAGATCTTTGAGTTCTTACCATTTTAGTCGGAGGAGAGAGAGAAGAGCAGATAGAGACACCCCAGAATATTACTATTTTACATTTGAAAATAACTGATCTTCTTGGTAACTTCTCTTGTCTCCTCACTTTAGATCTATTTATTTACTCCTATAAAGCAAAACTTAAATTTTTTTTTGACTAATCTTGAAAGTAGGGTGACCAGATGTCCCCATTTGCCCCAGGAGGGCACTGGTTTGAGTATTTTGTCCTAGTCTAATTAATAGCATCCTTTCTCCTTTAAAAAGTGTCCTAGTAGAAGAATAACATGGTAACTCTAATGAAAGCTGCTGCAAACAATTTTTAGGTTATAGCTACTCCTCTGAGTTTGAAGGGGTCCACCACGCCTTTAAAATAACCAAATGAATAACAATAGGAAGATTGAAGATTATTATCCACAAGTCTAATTACTTCAACTCCTAAATATTGAAAGAAAGATAGAAAATATTTCACATGGACTTAGCAGAAATTATTAAATAACTGCATCTGTGTGCTTTTCACTCCATATTAAAGTTTAAAATGTTGTGGGTAATTAATACACAATATTCCCTAGAAGTCCTATTTTTGCTGGAAACAGAAGTCGTTATTCTTCAATAGAGGCTGGAATTTCCATATCTGGGGCCTTTTATTTTTTATTTTTACACAATTATTATAATTTGATAGCATAGGAAACTATCAGAGCTTGGCTTCTTTTTTGATATATGATTTTAATTGTTCATGTCTAACATTTCCTTAAGTTACAGGAAGACATATGTTGGGGGAAAAATCCATCCTTTAAAACCCATCGGTGGTCTGGTGTGGCTTTTTTCACTGGCTTGGGAAACGGCTCTGTAGCGACCCACAAACAATGGAAGAAAGAGAACTTTCAAGATTGATTAGTCTGAAGGAGGCATGTGGATTTAAATCTCATGCCCCATCCGTACAGAACAGTCAAGGCAGTCATCTGAGTCGCCTGCAGAAATTTGCCTTCTGTTTTACATGCATCCCTCTTCATAAAAACTTACTAATAAGATAACAGGAATTTGAGGGCTCTTCCTAGCAATGTGTGTGAACTTCATTCATACCTTGGAAAAACAAGGAGCAGCTGAACCTTGCAACTGCTCCCATCAGTCCTTCCAGGAGCAGGTGGGTGGTGAGGGAAACTTCTGGGTGGGGGATCTCAAGGATGGAAGCCTGGGTCTTCAGTCTCTGTATGCATTTGGGCAAATCCCTTACTGCCTTTGGGTCCTCGTTTCTTCGTCTTTAATTATAACTCCTGCCTTGCTTCCCACAGACCTTGGAGACTCAACAAACCGTAAAGTTCTGTGCAAACAGAAGGTATCACTTATTATTCCCGAGTTCCAAGTGGATCTGAAGGAAGATGAAATAGATAGAAGATGGGTTCCCTGACAATCCCCAATCCACTTGACATGTCCCCAGCATTTGCTGCATTCCGCTAGGACCACCGCACTGAAGAGGGTCTAAAATTAGCTCAGCACTGCACACATTTATGGAGGGTCTTCTTTTGGAAAGGCACCAGGTGTCCCTGATGACTAGAGGGAATCTGTGCCCGGCCACCCCGTTTTTAAGTCGCAAACCTTCAGCCTGGGTATTTGTCCTAGCTCTATTTCCTTTCATGGCAGTATTGCTACTTCACATTTTCTGTAACTTATTACTTTATTTGTTTCTCGCTGTCTCTTCCCATGAGGTTGCAGACTCCTTAATGACAGACGTTTTGTTCTTATGGCTGTTACTTGGTTGTTCCAGAACGACAGACGTTATTAGCATACAGCAGGTGCTCAGGGCACAGTGGTTCTGTGAGCAAAATGGTCCTTGGTCTCAAGGGTCATACAAGCCAGGGAGGCAGCTGGGAGCCCTGTGCCGTATTATACTGTGTTACAGTGCAGTGAGCGGGGCGGTCGAAGCAGAACAAAGGCTTCTCCCTCTGCAGGAGAATGGGACATCTGAGGGAGGGAGAGGGTGGAGACTTTGTTAGGGTACTGACCACAGTCTGAATCTTGAAGGAGGAGTGAGAGTTTCCCCGGAAGATAAAGAGGTGACGGGCATCTCAGGCAAGCATGGCGGCTTCCAAGAAGGCCCAGAGATGGGAAATGACGTTGTTGAGGAGTGGGCACGGTTTAACCTGTTGCGCACAGTGCAATGGGTGCCCAAGGTGATTCGTTGGGCCTTCGGTAGAAAAATGCAAGGACCTGTATTCATACTGTCTTCTAAGTAAAGGGTACAACAGGAATGAAGACTTACACTAGCCGAGTGTGCTGGGTGGCTGTGTGTCACCTGGGGATGGCTTGGGGGTACATGGGGTGGAGGCGATTTCTGTGTGCCCCCTTGCTGTGTTTTCCTTTTTTTTTTTAATTTTTATATGAATTCAATTTAGTTAACATAAGTGTATTACTGGTTTCAGGGGTAGAATTTAGTGATTCATCAGTTCCATATAACACCCGGTGCTTGTTCCATCACGTGCCCTCCTTAATGCCCGTCACCTGGTTATCCCTTCCCTCCATTCCCCTCCCCTCTGGCAGCCTTCAGTTTGTTTCCTAGAGTTGAGAGTCTCTAATGATTTGTCTCCCTCTCAACTTTCATCTTACTTTATTTTTCCTTCCTTTCCCCCTACGTTCACCTGTTTTGTTTCTTAAATTCCTCATATAAGTGAGATCATATGGTATTTGTCTTTCTCTGATTAACTTATTTTGCTTAGCATAATACCTTTTAGTTCCATCCACATCGTCGCAGATGCCAAGATTTCATTCTTTCTGACGACTGCATAGTATTCCATTGTATATATATACCACATCTTCTTTATCCATTCATCTGTCCATGGATGTCTGGGCTCTCTCCATAGTTTGGCTATTGTGGACATTGCTGCTCTAAACATTGGGGTGCACATGCCCTTTTGGATCACTATGTTTGTATCTTTGGGTAAATACCCAGTAGTGCGATTTCTGGGTTATAGGGTAGCTCTATTTTCAACTTTTTGAGGAAGCTCCATGCTGTCTTCCAGAGTGGTTGCACCAGCTTGCATTCCCACCAACAGTGTTGGAGGGTTCCTCTTTCTCCAGCTGTGTTTTACTTTTAGGATATTACTCTCTATTGCAGATTATCTATGTCCAGAAAGTGGGTTTGCAGCTCACGCCATCGTCACAGTTTGTCACGAGGTGAAGAGTAACCTGGAGAAGAATTTCTAACACACGAATCTGGCTGGTTATCTCGTGGCAGAACACTTTAAGGAGTTGTTTAACATAAAGATGCAGTAATTTTCGTATAAACTGATGAGAGTTAATAATTTTGCTGGTACAAGGTTGATACCACTCACTACAAACTGAGAAACCCACCACTACTGTGATTTTAGCTGGTCTGCTGGAGTCAGTCAAGTATGAGCCAAACGTCCACGGAGACATTGTGTCCGGTTGTGGCAGATGTCCTGGTGGCCCCGGGAAGATCTCAGCCTACCTCCCCCAGCGTGGGGAAGCAGAAATCTCTCACTGTCCTGTACACAGGGTAAGCCTGACGTGTACATGAAAAAGGGAGAGTTACTTAATGATTTGTTACTATTTCTAGGCATGTCAGTGGGTCCACATTCTACATTTTCTTCTCTCAATCTGTGTGGAGGGGAGGTGACTCAGAATTTTCAGTCACTCCATTCACTCAGACTGTTTCATTCTGACTCTTATTGGATCATGTGGGAAAGCCTGGTACGCATCTGTATGGGTTTCAGAAAAGTACTAGGCCTTTCTAGAAGAAGCCTATCCTCTCTGAGAACGTGCCTAGTCACCTCTGGCCTTGTAAATGGCTCTATTTTGGTGCCCTCTTTAATCACTTGAAGCCTTGCGAGCATGGCTTTAGGTTCTTTAAATGAACAAAGAAATCTGCAACACACGTTCTTTTGCAAAGACAGCTTTTCAGTCTAAGGAGGATTAAAAGAGGTGGTTTTGAAGCTGGACGTAGGGCCTGCACCCCGAGATCGTCATGAATGGGGTTCTCTTAGTTGGCTGAACAACCAGATGAAAACTTTTCTGATTTCCTGAAAGGATTTTAAGCATTTTGAAGAGAGACTTAAAGCTTGCTATAAGATCCTCATGGGTACTTTTCCGAAGAAGAGGGCAGAAGATAGTCCTAACGATGTGGCATATTCAGAATCAAAACTCATTCTGAGGTTTACCTCAGGTTACAAAACTTGAACAGAAGTCAGCTGCCTCATGGTCAGTGTCAAAATCTTATCAGAGAAGATTTTGAATAGTTTTATGATTTCTAACTGCGTTCACATATGATTTAGGGCTTCTCTGTGCTAATTAATAGAAGGACTGAAACGTGTAATCTTTTTATGACTACAAAGTCCGATTTTTGGCTTCAGCTATCTAATATTGAGCCAAATTACTGATGATCAATTTCCATTTTTAATTGAAAAACTTATTTTGAAGTATGTATTTAAATAAGTAAATTAGGCATATGATTATATATATCTTATTTTAATTTTTGGTATTTAAATTTGTAAAACAGTCTTATTTCCTTGAAGATTTTAGGTGACCCTTTATGTGTCTTTGGTAAGTGACACTGGTTTTCTCTTTATGGCCAGCCGCTGCTTCCGCAGTGCCTTGACTCAGACCTTTGGGACAAAGGAAGGCAGTAGAAGCTGGGAGGAATGTCGTGATGACTGGGAGTGGTGAGGGTCATGGGATGGATGGGAGGGAGCTAAGAGAGAGAGAAAAGCATAGGCTGGTTGATTCCCATGTTCTTGCTCCACGAGACTGGATGTCTGGGAGCGCCATTCACCATGCACGGAAAGGTATGTCAGAAAGCCAGAGGTTGGGAGAGAGGGGATAAAGATGATTAATTTCGTGTAATGGGCAGCTTGAGTTTGATTGTCCGTGGAGAACATGGGGAAAATAGTCAGGTGGCAGTAGGAAATAGGGATTTGCAGACTAGGGGAGAGGTCACATGGTAAGAGCTTAGGGAAAGCTTTCACTCACAAGGTTAACACTAAGCAGAGGGTACAGTTGAGCCCAGCTAGGCAGACCGAGGAGCCCCGAGCAAGCCAGTGTTTCATGGGCAGAGGAGAATTAAGAGGTGAGACGAGAGCCAGCAGACAGGGACAGCAAAACAGACAAATGAGAGACGCACTTTAAAAGGGTTGCCTGGGTGGCTCAGTCAGTTAAGCATCTGCCTTTGGCTCAGGTCATGATTCCAGGATCCTGGGATCGAGTCCCACATCCAGCTCCCTCTTCAGCGGGGCGTCTACTTCTCCCTCTCCTTCTGCTGCCCACTCCCCTGCTTGTGCTCTCTCTCTCAAATAAGTAAATTAAAATCTTAAAAAAAAAAAAAGAGGAGAGAGTGGACACCAGTGCCAAGCAAGAACCCAGAAATTACTAACATCGCCAATGGATTTTACAGTGTAGAGATCGTCAGTTACATTAGCAAGAAAAAAATTGTGTGTGTGTAGTATTTAGGAATTAGATAATATTGAGAAGTATGAGAATAAGGGCCAAAATATGTAGCATAAATAATAAGTGTTACAAAATTAAGGAAGGGGGAGGGTCCAGAAGTAAAACGACCTCCTCATTTCTGTGTGTGGAATCACCAGTTCATAAACCTTGAAGGTATATCTGATCCTCTCTCCTTGGTCTGTCCTCCTCGCCCGTCCCCTTGTAAGATCAGCTGTGTAGGTCTACAGGTTCTAACCTCGCAGCATCCCGTCCACACTTCTCCATTCTTCCAGTGAGAACTCAAATTCAGACTCGCATCGTGTCAGCCACACTATTGCTCTAGTCTCCCAGCTGGTCTTTGGGCGCAGGTCTCTTTCTTTTCCAGGTAATCCAACATCTATGGCTGGGTAATTTTTTTTTTTTAAACAGCATTAGAGAGGTATAATTCAAATGCCATAAAATTCACCCATCTTTAAATGTTTGGTGTGCTTTGGTACATTTGTGAAATTTTCAGCCGTGGCCACAGTTTGTTTGTAACAATATTTTCAGCACCGCGAAAAGCTTCCCCCTGCCTGTTTCAGCCAGTTCCCCGTGGAATAAATTTGTAAGTACTACCCAGTTATGTCTCTCCTTTGCTCCGTGTTCATTATGCCCCATTTCCTTGTGAATTATGCACAGACTCTTTGGCCTGAGTCTTAAGCCCTCCCTCCACCAACTGCCCTGAAAAACCTTTCTATTCCTGTTGCTCACTCTTTGCTACATCTCCCTGCTTTCAGGTGGATGAGACCATTAGCTTCCTCTGTTGATTTCCGAGCCCGTGTTGTTGCTCAGGCTACTTTTCCGGTTAATAGGAATGGAGTGTTAGAATGGAGTGTTCGTTAATATTCCTCCCTCCCTCCCTCCCTCCCTTCCTTCCTAATATACATTTAAAGAGCAAAAACTCCAGTGTCTTTAAACCTAAAAGGAATCTCAAAAAATGTGTTCTCTTGATCTTTCCAAATTCAGATGCGTCCTTGCAGGACCCCTTTCCCACCCGCAGCTGGGTGGCGCCTGGCCCGGCTGATTTGCTTCTGAGCGTGTTCCATGCTCCTGGCCTCCCTGACATTAGCCTGTTTTCACAGGTGACGAGGGAGAAGAGCTGTGCAACCCCTTCGGGCAGGTCAAATGGCCAGTTGGCACTAGCTCACCCTCCTGGCAACAGTGCACGCACAAAACCACTTCTTGAGGGTGCCTTTGTTTCATGTCCTCCATTCTTTTTCTTCTTACCACTTTGATGAAACACACGTAAAACAGTTACCATTTTGATGATGTCTGAGTTAGTGGCATGAAGCACATTCCCATTGTTGGGCAACCATCAACCTCCGGAACTTGTTTGTCTTCCCAAATGGAAACTCTCCTTGCTCATCTCTAAGCCCCCTTCCCCACTCTCCCTCGGCCCTGGTGACCACGATTGTTCTGTGGCTGTGGGTTTGTCTACACTAGGTGCTGCCTCATTTAAGGGGAACCATACGTTCCCCTTTTGCATCTGGCATCTTTCACTTCGCTTCATGTCTTCACGGTTCACCCATGGTGTGGCCCGTGTCAGAATGCCTTCCTCTTTAAGGCTGAGCACCGTTCCATGGTCTGGGCAGGCCACCTTCTGTTCGTCCATTCATTGATGGACAGTCAGGCTGTTTCCACCTTCTCTGGACTCTCTTCTTGATCCCAGTGACTTTGACACTTGAATCCAGGTGTGCGAGGCGGTGAACGCCTCAGCTCCTGAGTAGGCTCTAGCCAGACTGGGTGTCGTTTTCGTCTTTCTTGTTTTCCGACCCCTTGTGCGGATGCTTTGTATTTCAACTCTGCAACCGAGCAACACCCACCCCATCAGCGTCCTCCCTGCTAGCAACCTTGGCCCCCACTGGAATCCAGTCTGTTTTGTTAAGTTGATACAAAGCAGGGTTCACAGGTGAACAAAAGGATCTAGAAAGGATTCAGGTTATTAAAATGCTTCCCTCCCTTGGTGTTCAATGGTAATAATAACATTGGCTAGCTTTTACTGATGCTTTCTACTTGTTAGTAGTGAACCTCACATTCTCATTTGAGACAGATACTGTTATCATCACAAGTGACAAAACAAATGGAACTCAAAGACTAACTTGTCCCAGGGAATGCACGCATCCTGGGCATCCCCACGCCATGCTGACCTGTGTGACTCCGCCTGCCATCAGTCTGGCATCGAGACACGTGCTGCATCACAGTGGTGCCAGTGCCCTCCATCAGCAAGCTTCCCAAACTCAGGCCCCTCTTGGTTACTTCTCCTTGGTCAATCCCTCCATTTCTGTACGTCACTGTCTTTGAGGGTGGCACTCACTGACAACCACTACTCATTATGGCCCTGGCGGGAGTGAATGACAAGTGACAAGGAAACGTGTTTTCTCCTGTGGATTTACCAATTTCTGGGCTGTTTCAGCCACCACCTGTCTAGCATCTTCTAAGAAAGACCATACGTGCTGGAGCTTTCTGTTAAAATTGTAACCAGCAGTTCAGAGCCTGGATTAAGGAAGACAACATGTGGGCACAAGTGCCCTGGGGTTAGAGCCTTGGTCAGCTATTTTAGTTAGCCCCCTTTGGAGGCCAGCATATCCCAGGCCCTGCAGATGCGTAAACATGTATTTATAGGGCTGTAGGAGTGTAGATATATGTCCCATAAGAAATTCCCCCAATTTCCCATCTCACAAGCCTCTGAAATAACCCTAGTCCTTCAGGGGCATGCTTTTTTCCAGATTCCATCTAGCTTTACAACCTCAACCACACAACTGCCTGACTTCAAGGGTCCTCTTTTTTTTTTTTTTTTAAACTAATCAGCTCATTAGTCAAAGTAACCTATTAATATCATCTGCAAATCATGCTTTTGGAAAAAGCAGAAAAAGAAATTACTATCAGACTCAGAATTCTGATTTTTAGGAGTGCCTGGGTGGCTGAGTTGGTTAAGCATCTGCCTCTTGATTTCAGCTCAGGTCATGATCTCAGGGTCGTGAGATCGAGCCCTGTGTCGGGTTCTGTGCTGGCCATGGAGCCTGCTTAAGATTCTATCTCTCCTTCAACTATCTCTATCTAAAAAAAAAATAAAATAAAGAGATCAAAATAAAAAATTAAAAAATTTAAAGAATTCTGATTTTTGTTTGACAGATACTTTAATCACAAAGTTCCAGGCACGTATCACATAACAGACATGAATGACTGTTTCCTTCTGCACACTTAGATCTTTTACCATTCCACTCATACTTGGGCAGAAAAATGAGGCCATGGGCAACTTTGGCTGCAGCTTCAATGGAATGCCCCTTAGATGTTCCAGGTCGAGGAGTCTAATATGCCAATGGGAATTGCCAGTGTTCTATGAGTTGGCATCCCTGCATCCCAGGATACTGTGTGCTTAGGAAGTCCTGGTCTGAAATTTGTCTCTTCTAGGCTACAGGGTCAAGGCTTAGACCTGTTACCACTTATGTTTACATTTATGTTTACTTCTCACTCATATCAGCCTTTACTCGGTGATTCGGTTTCTCCCCGATCTGTCCCATGTTCGGTCTGTAATCAGTATGGGCTTTCTGCTGTCTCAGGGGGGCTTTCTGTGCACAGCAAAGATTGTTTACAGATATTTAGGTCTTTAATTAATGTTCCGTGTGCTAGAGGTGCAAATTCAAAAATCGGATTTTCTTTTACTAGAGATACACATTGAAAAAATAAAAATGTGCTGAAGTTTTTAGATTCAGTTAGCTGTGTTTGTAAATTTAAAAGAATAAAATAAAATAAAAACTGTAACTCTTGGGGGAACTTTGAAAAACATTTGATTAATTCAAATTTAGACTAAAGTCCCTCTACTCAAGGATTAGTTCCATTTAGAAACATAGTTAAGCACATTCCCTTAAAAACTTAAGTTGTGGGGCACCCGGGTGGCTCAGTGGGTTAAAGCCTCTGCCTTTGGCTCATCCCGGGGTCCTGGGATCAAGCTCTGTATCGGGCTCTCTGCTCTGCAAGCAGCCTGTTTCCTCCTCTCTCTCTGCCTGCCTCTCTGCCTCTTGTGATCGCTGTCTGTTAAATAAATAAATAAAATCTTTTTTAAAAATTTTTTTAAATTTATTTATTTGTCAGAGAGAGAGGGAGAGAGAGAGAGTGAGCGAGCACAGGCAGACAGAGTGGCAGGCAGAGGCAGAGGGAGAAGCAGGCTCCCTGCCGAGCAAGGAGCCCGATGCGGGACTCGATCCCAGGACGCTGGGATCATGACCTGAGCCGAAGGCAGCCGCTTAACCAACTGGCCACCCAGGCGTCCCATAAATAAAATCTTAAAAAAAACTTAAGTTGCATTTATAAATTTGGTATATTGAATTTTTAAAAAGCTCTTAGTATGTATGACTGGGAAGATTTCAAACAAAATCTTCCAGACTACTAACTCTGGCTTCATTAGTCATCTAATACATGCCAAGTGGTTCTAGCCACTGGAGATGCAGCTATGAACAAAACAGAACAATGAGCAACAATAAAACAAAAATTATTTGCCTTCATGAAGTTTATATTCTTATAACTCTTAAGTTCACTAAACTCTTAAAAACCTAATAAGCTGAAGTTTTAATGAGAATTTCAAAGTCAGAATTCTTAATACCTTTCAACTTAAAATTACAAGTCTAAAATCAAGTGTACATTTGAATTAGAATCACAAAGCAAATGTGTATATAATCAACGTCTATAATCTGATAGTCCCTAATCTGATATATAAATACCAAGTGTACAAATGATTCTTAAGCCTGATTTTAAAAAAACACTAATACTGTAAACCTGGTTTGCTTTATCATTTCTCCATTTATTTCTAAACTTTCAAGTACTAAATACTGGATTATGTAACTGAGCTTCTGTGAGGTTCCTAACCCAGTTCATAACCCAGATACATGATCATCTCATGTAGGTTAAGAGATTTGAAACTGGTGGGATGCGGAACCTACAGATCGCATATGACCAGAGTGAATGTTTCCATAGGACAGTGGACACACTGAACCTGATTTTAGCAGTGACTACAATAACAGGGGATTCCACGTCCACTTTTTTCCAGACAAAATTGGTTTCATAATATGCTGTTTGCTAGATTCAAGCCTTAACTTCATAACCTTTTTTGATGTTGTCGTCTGATTTGGATGGATAAATTACGTAACTGTCCCTACCTCGCCTATTTGACCATCTGACCCCATGCAGCTGATCCAGCCCTGTTCTGATTCTTCTATGTCTGGTTCTTTGACCTTGCCTTCAAGGGCACTCTGTTTATGGGCGCTAGACAATGCCACTCCCCTGCAAGGCCAGCATTCAGGGCTGGCTGAGTGTAGCTCTCCTCCCCAAATCTCCATCAACTCACCCCAGTTTTTTCATACACACAGTGAATATTTTCTCAGTTTAAAATCAAGGACAATTCAAGCTTGCTCTCCAGCAAATTCCTGGCTGGCCCTTTTCTTCAAACAGATTCCCTGTGCTGAGCCCCTTCTATATAGAAATTCTTTTTTTTTTTTTTTAAGATTTTCATTTATTTATTTATTTGAGAGAGAGGCAGTGAGAGAGAGCATGAGCGAGGAGAAGGTCAGAGAGAGAAGCAGACTCCCTGTGGAGCTGGGAGCCCGATGTGGGACTCAATCCCGGGACTCCAGGATCATGACCTGAGCCGAAGGCAGTCGTCCAACCAACTGAGCCACCCAGGCGTCCCTATATAGAAATTCTAAAACTATCCCTTGCTTCTTTGCTTAAATCCTTCAGCAGTTCACACTGCACTTGGGATAGAATACAAAACCCTTAATGCAAGTCCTTACATGATCTGGCTCTCGCCTTCCTCCATGACCTCATCACACACCTTTCTCTAATGCTCCAGTTCCAGCCACCCTGGCCTTCTTTAACTTCTTCCAACAGAAGCTACACTTCTTTCCTACCTCAGGTCCTTTCCATGTGCTACTGTTCCCACTTTCTGAAACACCATTTTCCCTACTCTTTGCTTGGATGACTCCTCATCCCAGTCTCAGATGAACTGTCATTTTTTTTTTTTTTAATGGAGGTTTTTCTTCTCTGTAGAAAGTGTCACACTTTGTGCATTTCTATGCTTACTACCAAGACCATAAGTTGTGTGGGGCCATGTATGGTGTTCTGTTTGTCCAGCACGCATCACAGTGCTGGCATATTCTAGATAGTCAGTAATTCTTTGCTGAATGAATAAATACCACAGTGCCACAGCAATCACCATTAGCCTTCAGTCATAACTGTAATAATCATTCATATCACCACTTTTGGCTCATGGGAGGTACTGAGTAATTGTATGTTGAATTGGATTGAGCTATCTAAATGTCAGTATCTCTAGAAGTCATTAATACAATTATTTTATATTACCTCTATGTTTCTGGACTCATTTAGTCTTCTGTAGCTTCTAACGCTGTACCCTTTCTGTTCTTACAGTAAAGAAGACATTTTAGCAGAATGTGCCTTTTGGGGAGACTAGCCTTTCCTAACTTTTTAAAAGTGCCACTGACCATTAGTTAATTGTCTTACAGATAGTACTCAATTTTGATAAGTGTAAATATAATGATACTTAGTGATACTTAGTGATTTTATTTGTTAGCTTGTTTGTTTACCCGT
>PISX010000231.1:0-28002 GCA_004024625.1 Mellivora capensis | reverse complement strand
GAGTTTTAACCATTTAGATCCTCAGAGCCTGCTGTTTTTCTGGGTTTTGTTTTTTGTTTTGCTCTATCAGCCTAATAAGATCATAGCCCCATAAAGATTTCATATCCTTGTCTCTGCACCTTGGCAGCTGTGGCTACGAAACTACAGCATCTAAAAAAAAAAAAAAAAGATTTTGAACGTTGCATCGTTAGTAATTTTTTAAAAAAGCGCAAAAAAGATAAAATAAAACAATGCTGGGAAAGAAAAATCAGGTTTATTTGTGCTGTTTATCACGCCCGGGCATTTTTGGAAACCCAAATGGGGTTATGAGCGTTTTGGAAAACAAAAAAAAACAAAAAAACAACTAAAAACAAAAAAACGTCAGCGGCCCAGCGTCATCGGGGTTCGCAGCATTGTGACCGCGCGCCTTTAACTCGGCGTGACCTCGGCGTCCCCGGCCCCCCGCCTCGGCCGGGGCGGCGCATCCCCCCTCCCCTCCCGCGTCGCGCGCATTGTTGTCCTTTAGCGATTGGTTGCTGGACCCGAAGCAGCTGTGCAGAGCCGGGCGGTGTAAAGAACCTGAATGCAGGTTAGCTGGCGGCTGGTGACTCACACGGGGGATCGAGGGAGAGAGAAGAAGAGCCGGGGGCCGCCACCTCTGCGTCTCCCAAGTGGCGTGGACCAGGTGCCCCGGCGTTTGCGGCTGTCGCAGGGGCCCCCGGTGGCGCCCCCTCCTCCGGCTCTTGCCGGCCTCGGGGTTGGCGCAGGTGGGCCAGGCAGGGCACCGCAGACCTCCCGGTTCCCACCGAGGGGGTTCTCGCTCTCTCCGCGAGGGGAAGGGAGCATCCTAAAAATATGTAAATATCCAAGCGCTGACTCCAGGCCGGGGCACCGGCGAAGGGCCCCCGCGCCGCCGCAGACTGTTTTACATGAAAAAGAGAAGCCTGCCAAGATCGGTGCTCTAACTTAAGGCAGCTCGGTGATTAGCACGAGACTGGGCGGCTGCCCTGCTTCCTGCCCTCCAGGAGCCGTTTTGCGCGCTCGCGACCGAGCGGCGGTGCCACCGTGCGGGTGTGGATCGACAGGCACGGCCTCGTTGGCAGCCATGGCTCCCGACGCCCCCTCGGCCAGTAAGTAGGAGCATGCATGTGTAGGGGGGCACATGCGTGTCGGCGCGCGCGCGCGCGCGCGCACACACACACGCACGCACACACACCACCCTGAGCCTAGCAAGGAGGAAGATTAACGAGGCGCTGCAGTTGCGAGGACGACTCGGGCTCTTCCTGGATTCCGCAGGAGTCCGCCCGCCGCAGCTGCTGTCTGCAGAGCCCGCTCGGCTCCCGGTGCACACGCGCCCCCCATCCGAGCCTCTGTAATGAAGACTGCCTCCCGAGGACTGCAGGGGAGGCAGAGCCAGCCTGCGCCCGGGACTGCGGGCCGCGCGGCCGAAAGGCCCTGGGGGACACGACCTGGACCCTGTCAGCCCCACACCTCGCTCTGAGCCGCCGGGTGCGGAGGGCCTGCCGCCGCCCCTCCGGCTTCCCGGACGCCCGATCCCGGGTCAGCCCCGGAGGCCTCGGCTTCCTCATTTGTTTGGGTCTTTTGTGCCGTGGCTCACAGTTGGCTAAGCACTCCTGCGCTGAATCGGGCCATTGTCTGCGCTCCCATTGCTTTCACGCTGCAAGTCTCGGCGCCCCCACCCCGCCCGCCCCCTCCCCGCCTCCTCCTGGCCGGGGAGCCTCCTAACGTGCCTTTCCCCCCAGGAATCTGGAAGCTATAAGCCGGGCGGATTGCAAATGAAGTGTAATGCATTGTGGGACGTGTGTAAAATCGGAGCCTTCGCCTTGGGGGTGTGTGGGGGCGTGGGGAGGGCCGGACCCGCCGCTGGCGGTGTAGACGCCGACGAGGAGGGGCTGGGAAAATGAGCGCAGAGTCCGCCCGGGTCGTGCCCGCCGTAGACGGATGAAGCAGCGCGCTGCGCCCCGGCGCTGAGGCCCCCGGGATCGGGGCAGCAGGTCGCGCGCTCCCCACCATGAAGAAGACCCGGAGCACAACCTTGCGGCGAGCCTGGCCTAGCTCGGATTTCTCGGACCGGGCCTCGGACCGCATGAGGTCCCGCAGCGAGAAGGACTACCGCCTGCACAAGCGCTTCCCCGCGGCCTTCGCGCCCCAGGCTTCGCGGGGCTACATGACATCAGGTGGGTACCCGCGTTTCTGTCCCCACCTCCCCGGGCCGGGTCCGCGGGGCGCGCTCGGTGCGTCGCCGCTGCCGGGGTGCTTAGGTGGGAGGACGGCCGGTGATGGATGCGCTAAGTTATGGGGAAAGCAGGAAAAAATTAGCTCCCATCCACCATTTTGTACCTCGGCAAGATCCACAGCAGGCCCTCTCAATATGGGGTTGGAGAGCTATTAGGTAAAATGAGGGAGGGGGGCCGTGCCGGGCGTTTTGGCTGCAGGAGATAAATGACTGCAAGCTTCTCCCGCGGCAGCCTCCGGGAGCTTTCGTGGCCGCCTGCAGGAACAGAGCTGCCGGCTCCTGCCTTGTGGCCAGTTATCCTAGTGGGTGTTTCAGCAGCCCCCTGTTCTTAAAAGTGAACAGGTTCCGTGCACGGTTCTGGATGGCCTGAGTCGGGGAAGAGCCCCCCACGGACGCCGCAGGCTCGTCCGAGGTGCACGCGGAGAACTCCGTTGGCGCTCATTTAATGCATTCCGGGTCTTGGTGTGGACGCGGTTGGAACGCTCCCATGATTCGGTGTGGATCTAACATGTGTGGCTTTGAATCAGGCTGTATGGAAAGCATGGAGGCTGTGTTTGCATGTCAGGCAGGAATGACAAACACAACGTACATGGGGAACGAGGGGTTCAGCATCGTAAAACGCAGTGCTGTTAAAAACGTTTCTGAAGGAGTCGGTTCCCTTTGGCAGCACGACGGAATGGCTTTGGTTGTGACTTGGGAACCAAGGGGGGATAGCGTACCGGAGAACATGCTGAGGGAGGAAAATCCTGGAACTCCTTCCTTGTGTTCTCCTTACTGATTGCTGACCACTTGTACGTAGTGATGTAGAAGACATCAATTTCTGTTCGTTCTTCATTTCGAAAGAATTAATTTTCTGCTGAACATAATGTGATGGAAGAGCTGAGGTGTATTTGAAACCACACACTATTCGGAATCATTCTGAGCCCTGTCCTAACTGGCAAGGTTGCTTTAAGCTTGTGGTTGGTATTCACAGTGTAGCTCTGCTATCTTTCCCCTAAAACAGCAAGTTTTTTTGTGTTTTTTTTTTTAACTGGGGCCAGGATCTCATGCTTTAAAAATGTCTTGTGGCCACATTTCCATAAATATAAAACCTAAATAAAATAACCATCTTTTTTATTGCAAAATCTGGCAACAGAAGGATGTTGTACTATTTTGGGAATAAGACTCCCTTGATTTTTCTCTTTCATGAAAAGCCAGATTTGCGAAGTGACAAGGACAGTTGATACTTTAGTAATTTCAGTTAAACACTGCTGTGGTTGCTAGATTCTTCAGACTTCGGATAGTAAATTTTGAAACACACCTAAGTTGAAAACTAACCGCAAAACACATATGTACATAAACGCATGTCTGCACGGAGTGTTTAGATAATCCCAGGTTTCAAATGCTTGGGTTTGAATGTCTTCATTCCACACTCAATGGCTCCCCTCTTTTTGAATCCCTCTTCAGCAACCAGTACTGACCCCAGGTGTTAGGCTATAGGAGGGCAGGTGGCCATAATTTCTTCAACAAACCTGTGAGTTCTTTAACGATTTCAGGCATATTCCCATGGAGCCTGTTTTTAATCTGTCTTTGGCTTAGTTCATTACCAGCACATTTTCATTATTTGCTAAAGTACTTCTCTGCAAGCCCTTTTTGAGGGCTCGGGGAAGAAACTCTTTATTTTATTTGATTCTCTTTTCTTCTTTCATTTCTTGACCTGCAAATGGTAAGCTGGTCTTAGAGTGATATTGAAAGATAAACTGTTTCAGGTTGGTGGTTTTCTATGCAGATTTAACATTAGGTACCCGTGGAGAAAAGAAACCCGAGAGATGGGGCAAGAAGAGCTGTGTCATTCATTCCGCTTTTTCTGGAGTGTCCCCTAAGAGCAGAGTGCCTTGCTAGATTCTCATGGGGCTATAGGGTTGGATATAATATGGTTTTTCCCAGGGACGGAAAACTATTATTTATGCATCATTATAAATGTTAGCTAGAACATGGAATACAAGGTATTGGTGCTAATGGAGGGCAATAGTAAGATAGTAATATTAAGACAGACACTTACAATGAACACTGGGAGAATAGATGAAATCAGTCATGTGCATCTTTTGTGTGTATGGGGGGTATCTTATCAATTTCCTTTTCAAATATGGCTCTTGTCCAAATCTGAGCCTTGATAGCAATAGAGGGTATATTGAAACATGCAGAGATCATTTACAGGAAGTTCTTCCTCTTAAGAAATGTAAAGGAAATCCACTTGTATCAAGTTAGTGACTCTGGATACAAACAGAGCCTTTGTCACATAAAATGAAGAAAATGAATAAAATGAAGCGGCTGAGAAACCCATGAATCTTTTCATATTTCTTCTTTCTGTTTGCCCAGTCATTTGGGATGATGATGACTGGTATTATTACAGTTCATTTTCACTAAGAAGGGTTTTTTTGTTACTGAGTTCAAAGGACTAGATAAGTTACCCAGTTACTTAAGGAACTTAAAATAACTTCAGCTGAGACTCTTTTTAGAAATCCACCCCCCAACAAATACTCCTAGAAAATATGGGGGGAAATAATTAATTAACTAATTTTTAGCTTTAGGAAAGGAGAAAGAGAGATCCTTGGAAGTGTTAATAGCTGTTGTTTTGGTCTGGCGTACCTGTCACATAGTAGATATTGGAAGTTTCACTCTGTTTATTAAGGCAGAATTGCCCGCGTTCCATAATAGCTTTCTAATGAGACAGCACCATTTCAAACAGCCCTCTCTCCACTCATAAGTAATTACCAGTTTGAAATGTGATTTATAGCAATAGGCTTGACATTTAGCCTGGGCTTTTTCACATAGCTTCAGGATAAACTACATTGAAACTCAAGAGGTTCGGATAGGCGCATATAAAACTTAAGAAGAGATCCTGTAGAAGCACAGTTCAATAGAGAATTCTGCAACTTTAAATCTTGAAAACCGCGGCTTTTATGACTGTGTAAGCTCCCAATTCATGCTACCAAATCTAAAATAATCCTAAGAATTCACAGGCCTCCTCCTGGCAACCAGCAAGTCCCGGGGCCATGGGATGAGCTCATTGTTCATCTTGAATATTAATTTCCCATTGGTAGTTTCTGGGCAGAAAGAGGGGGAAATCTTGCCTTTTGTTCAAATCAAAATGAATAACTCAATGTGCATTGCATTCTCTGAAGAAGAAAAGAGGTTAGATCAAATGGAGGTGGGATCATTCTTCTGCGTTTTCTAAAGCTAGAAATGACGATAGCAATTAACTAGAGATAAAAGTAAACCTCCCTCCCCAAAGAGGGAAATAGCTGTATAATTCCTAGTGCTTTACATATGAAAACATGATCCCAGACCTCCATGGAATAATTTTCAAGGGACCAAAGCTTTTGTTGGTGAAACTGTTTAGAGCCGTGTCTGTTAACCGTGTGACCAGTGACCTCTTCACACAAATCAGGCTACTGACTCCTTTTTCTTCACTGCCTTCTCCCCTAGCCCTGGGTGTTCCATGTGTAATGCCACCAAGTTCGGGGGCGTTCTGTAGATCCGGTTTGGAAAGTAGTTTTTTCCATGAGACTGGTTCTCCAGGGCATGTTCATAAAAGGGGGTTGCTTAATGGGAGAGACTTCCAAAGTCATGGCTCTTGCAGACGGATACTTGGCATTTTAAAGAGTAGGAAAGCAGACAGTTTTAATATTATGGCTTTAAAGGATTTGGGAAGACAGAGTCATCAAAAAGGCCCAAATTGACATGTTTTAAGAAAATTTAGATCAGGTTTGTCTGCCCATCTAACTAATGCCATTGGTGGGGCGGAATGACCAGCCCACCACTTTTGATGAGCATATTTGTTTTCATTTTATAGAAACGAATTCTGGGGCACAGCTGATGGCGTGTCCCAGTTCCTTATGTTCTGTTATTTTAAGAGACGTGAGAGTTTTCTGGGAGGGGAGGATGGACACTAGAGGTTCTAATCTGGGCCTGCCACCAACCAGCTGTGTCCCCGTTGAGTAACATGACCTCCCTTCCCGTCTGTAACGGGTCCTTCTGGTCCCCACTTTCATTACAGAATTGGGCCCCGTGGTGCCTCTGTAATGAGCCATCACAGGACTTCCGAGCACTCACACAGAAATCGTTAGATATAACCTTTGCCCTTTCTGCTTATTGGAGTCATGTGCTTCCCCATATGTGGGATATGCGGGCACAGCGCTCGTTTTTGCAAGAGAATCCTATTTCCCACCATCCCCCAGCATTGCATTAAATATGCCCAGGGCTTGTCCCGGCAATCAGAGTAATGGGGGTGGGAGATGATGGACGGAGCTCTAATCGTATGCAAGTCTTAATAAACAGCATCCTGTCACCTCCTTTCCCCTCTTTGCAGAGATCCATTTCCAGCCAGCTACTCCAACTGTGTTTTAATTTGAAACTACCTGTGTTGACTCCTTTCATCAGGCCAGTGGAAGTGAGGAATATTACACTTGGTGGTGAATAACTTTATTCTTTATTTCCCAGGAGAACATGAATGCGCTCACAAAAGGTCACCTCTCTTGGTATTTCAATATCTTTTACACTCTCGTGAACGTTTTTATTTGAAAAAAAGGAATATGAGTATATTGTATAAAAGCCTTCACATTTTTATACCCGGAGAGCAATTCTGGCTTAAATTCCCTGTGCCCCAGAGAGCTAGGACAGTTCACACAATAGCGTATTCTTTGGTACACGATTGCTTATGCTCAGTCACAGTTATAACCAAGAAACAAAATCTGGTTAGATCCTCGCTGGTGGCATAACATGCTGACTTTCGAATTTAGGACAGGCTTTTGGAGATTGGTCCTAGAAGCTGTGTGGAGCTTCCCCTATATGGGGTAGAGTAGAGGTTTTCTTAGAGTTTGTAAGAAAGTAGGCGGTAGTCAGCTCTAAATTAACCTTAGCTGCAATAACTCCAGAAAGAAATGACATGGGTAATTTTTAAGTAGATAGTAAACTCTGCCTTAAGTAGTTAATCCCCAGACTATTTTTATGTGACATTGGAATGTGCAACCAGTTGGTCAGAAAATCCATTTTCTACCGCCTAAATATTTCTAAAATCCGCCCTTTCTTCTTCCTCTGTGTTTAAATCTTCTTCGGTTCTGTTACAGTATCTTCCAGACTGACCTCTCTTCCAGTCCCAGTCATCCTCCCTGTGTCCTCAGAGAGCTTTTGTGTTATTGTTACATCATTTCTCTTTTCAGTGTTTCTCATCCCTGCGGATAAAGTCCTAGAACAAGGCTCTTTGTGGCATGACCTCCCCCACCTTTTCCACCCCTCCTTCCAGTGCGTTCCCCAGCACCCCAGGCTCTAGGCTCGGGATTCTTCCCCTTCAGCAATATCTTGTTGCCGTGTCGTGACTTTCCGTAATGTTCCTACCCTGCCGAGAACATGCTCCCCTTCTTGAGAGGTATGATGGAATCCTGTTAAACCTTCCAGAAGCAGCTCATACACCCCCTTCTCTTTCTGTCTTCCTCCGTGTCCTTCTTGGAGTAAATCACTCCCATGACATCCGTTCGGTATACCTGTCATAGCCACGTGGCCACATCAGGTCACGCCGCGAGTTCACGGGTGGGTCTCCTGTCTGAGCTGCTGAGTTCCTGGGCGGCAGTCCGTATTTTACTCCTGGCTCTCTTCTGCCAGCAGCCGCAGAGCTTGGCACAGATCGGGTACTCCGTAAACGTTTATCGGAGGAATGAATAAAATATCACTTCTCTTAAAAAATTGGAAGAAGACGGGGCAGCTCTCCATGAACGGAGCATTAGAAAGCAGTAAATAATAGGATATAATCGAGAGTCAGGTGGGGTGGTTGGTACGGTTGGTGTAAATGGAATGGGAGTTCCGAGAATGGTGTCCGTTAGCGAAGGCTGCCCAGAGGGAGGATTTCCCTGTGTCCCGAAGGACTGCCTGGGTAGGATTTCAGGAGACGGGGAAGGAGGCGGATGAGGGGAGGTCATTGATGCGAAAGGAACCAAGGATAAAGAAAGGAGCACTTCAAGAGAGGTGTCTGTGGTGGCTCATAGGACAGATGGGAGAGAAGAGGATCTCCAGGCCAGGAAACCAGAGAGGATGTGGCCAAGGGGGCGTATGTGATCAAGCCATGAGAGGATGAGCGATCGCCATGGACCAGTGTTCCCAACACTGCTGGGCGTTAGCCTACTGCCCCCAAGACTTTAACCATGTCCACGCACCACCCATA
The DNA here is from genome assembly GCA_004024625.1 of Mellivora capensis. Taxonomy (NCBI): domain Eukaryota; kingdom Metazoa; phylum Chordata; class Mammalia; order Carnivora; family Mustelidae; genus Mellivora; species Mellivora capensis. Next base: position 19,570 of record PISX010000231.1, on the reverse strand, counting down.
TTATATGTTTAATATTTTTCCTTCACTTTTATTGGCATTTTTATTGACATGAATTAAAAAAGATTTTGTTTTCTGTGTGAAATTGCAGGTTTCATTCGATAATTCTATTTTTCTAATCCCCATGAAACTCATTAACGTATTACTGTTTCAGTTAAAATAGTCAACTAAGTACCGCTTCACCTACCTGAGTTGTACTCATGCCAAGGTAGTACAAAACCTGTATCAGTCGAGGAAGAAGGGATGGGACTGAAGGGGAAAGGGAGAATCTTCGAGAACAAAGAACTAAATGTTCTTTGTAACTGGATTTAAGAGGTTAAAAAAAAAAAAGAAAGAAAAAGAAAAGGGACACCTGGGTGGCTCAGTCGGTTAAGCGTCTGTCTTCAGCTCAGGTCCTGATCCCTGAGTCCTAAGAACGAGTCCCACATCAGGCTCCTTGCTCACCAGGTTGTCTGCTGTTTCCTCTGCCTGCCGCTCCCCTGCTTGTGCTCTACTCTCTCTCTCTCTCTCTCTCTCTCTGACAAATAAATAAATAAAATACTAAAAAAAAAGAAAAGAAAGGTGAAAAAAAAGATTTGTGTTGGAAGAATGTGGTGTATGGCTAGGAAACAGGCCGTGGAACCAATGACGAGTTCCATTTTGGATGTAAGGGGCTAGTTAGACACGCAAGTAGCAGGAAAGGTTACAGATATCGTCGGGGGAGGGGGGGCGGTCATCCTCTCTTAGCCATGTTTGTTGAGAACACGAGGATAGCTTGGCTTTGTTGTACAGCACATTTCATTTCTTAGAGGGGAGCAGAGGACTGACTTATTTTTATTTCCAGCAGATGGAGGGTGAGTTGGATTGCATTCACTTTGACTCTTCGTTGGGTTTCTGCAAATGTGGGGAATCAAGGTTAGGATTGCTGGGAGATCCTCTGCTCTCCCATTCTTAACTGGGAAGTACTTTTCAGTGTTAGGATCTGTTTTATCAGTGCTTGCATTTACCCAGAAGCCATCGTGTTGATAAAAGGGATATATGTTTGATGTGTATAGTCAGGTGTGAAAAGGGTTAGAGCTGTGCATGGAGCAGCCCAGAAGACTAGACTAGCTATGTAAATAATGTACATTTCAAACATCTGTCATATACCTCTGGAGCTGAAAAATTATGGCTTGGGTAACTCATACACACAGTTAAAAATCTCCATTTATCTTTCTGCTCAAATCCATGATGGCCCCTCCAGGCCAAGTTTTCTCTTTTTGAAGATAAAAGAGAGATACTTGGCAGATGCCTGTGGGCGTTAGTGGTAGCAGGACTTAGGCCTGGCCCCGTCCTTCTGATGGCCGGAGTTTCAGAGGGAGGAACCGTCTAGTTTTGCAGTTAACACCACCCCCCCTCCCCTACTGCACATTCCTGTCTAGCTGATTCTCCTAAGAGAGTCAACAGGCCACATACTGCTTTGGGCATACCCAGCTTTCCCTTTGAAATCATTTATTCATTATTATGTGAAATGAAGGGTCCTCATAGCAACTAAAGTACTGTGGTATTTCTCATTTTGGGGGGCTACTCAGCATCTGAACCCCCCACTTCTTGTGTCTGTGTCATTCCCACTGTCAAGGGTTAAATGAACACCCCCACCCAAGAACCATTCAAATCCTAACCTCTGGTACCTATGAATATGACCTTCCTTGGAAATGCGTTAGATATAAGAAAGGTAATCCCATAAGGCAGGTGTCCTTGTAAGAAGAAGAAAAGAAACACAGATGTGGGCACAAGGTCATGTGAAAGCAAAGGCAGACAGACGTGTGAGTGATGTGTCTACAAGCCAAGGAAGGCTGGCAACCACCATGAGACAGGAAAAAGGCGTGGGGTGGGTTCTCCCTCAGAGCCCCCCCCCCCCAGGGGAAACAGCCCCACCTCTGCTTTCTGGCCTCCAGCACTCTGAGAGAATGAATATCTCTTGTTTGAAGCCTTCCGATTTAGGGTACTTGGTTTGGCCAGCCTCCAGGTAATTCATACACCCGCCTTATGAATGTTGGCGGGAGGCGGAAACCTCATTTCTCTGTGTGGGTGCTGAACTTGCCATGGGATCGCTTTCCTGGCCTGGCTGGCACAGAGGGCGTGGGTGCACGATGTGGGTTTGAGCCAGTCGCCCCTGCCCTGGCCGACTTGAGAGCCGGCTCTCTTCCTTCCTCAGAGTGGTGGGGGCTGTGAGGCACCGTCCCCTCGCAGGGTGGCGCTGTTGTGCGGGGCGGTGTTCTGGAGGCGGAGGGGGCAGCTGGCAGGTGGCAAGCCGTGGGGCAGGGTTGGTGGCACGTGTGTGTGCTTGGTAGTGGCTGTCCTCATCAAAACAGCTCGGCTGCGGAGTTCCAAGCCTGGATCTCCAACCCCCCCCCCCCCGAAATCCCCAAGTTGCTTATAATATTTCAGTAAATAGTTCAGCTTCTCTTTTCAGAGATGCCGTGTCCCATCATGATTTAGAGTAGAGATGCTGGCTTCATCATCCAGCCTTTCCAAGATGGGCTGGGGAAATGCGGCTAAGGGACCCACTTCTTCTGGGCCTCAGTTTCTTTACCTGCAAAATGGGAATAATAATAATAATGGTGTGTCCCCGTGAGGTTTGGGGTGAATTATGTGAATATAGGCAAAGCACTTACAACCAGGCTTGGCATATAGGAAGCATGGTCTCAGGACTGCTTATCCTTAACATTCGGAAAAGAGCCAGCATTGGTTTCTGTTAACCTAGTGAGCGCATTTGAGTTTTTCATTTTGATTGGTTTTAAAATAATTAAGAGGAGTATTTGGATGTTTTCCCCCCCACACTTGCTGACTAGTTACTTATAATGAAGACAGTGGTCGGCTGTTGATAAACTTTTAAATAATGCTTTAAAGGGAGTAAACATGCCCCCGAGAGCTGAACAGGAAGGATGGCCATCGTGTCAGGTGGTTTTTCTACCTTTGCAAGGCTGGCTTCATTCCGTCACATTATATAGCAGCGGAATATTGTGACTTAGGGCTTTGAAATTGGAGGGTTGTACATCAGTGTCCTTGCACCCACTCGCTGGTTGCATAATCTTGGCAATTTATGGGATCAGTCTGTCCTGTTTTTCCTCTGTCAACCGAGGATACAACAGTATCTAAACGATAGTTGTTATGTGCATTAAAGGAGCAAAAGCGTACAATGTAATTAACACAGTGCCTGAAACAGGGTAAGAACTTTGGCACATTTTTGCTACTATATTATTATTTCTTCAGGGGCATAACTACAGGACTGACTTTGTTCCTAAATGTTTAACACCGAGGGTGCAGAAGAAGGGAGACAACAGGTAACGTGTCCACGATCAGGGAGAGTTAAAAACAGTGTTCAATCTGACTCTTATACCTATTACTCATTTGATCAGTAATCAAATATTCCATTCTTGGGGCGCCTGGGTGGCTCAGTGGGTTAAAGCCTCTGCCTTCGGCTCAGGTCATGATCCCAGGGTCCTGGGATCGAGCCCCACATCGGGCTGTCTGCTCAACAGGGAGCCTGCTTCCTCCTCTCTCTCTGCCTGCCTCTCTGCCTATTTGTGAACTCTGTCAAATAAATAAATAAAATCTTAAAAAAATAAAATATTCCATTCCTTATTGATTTTGGTATGGGGTCTTCTTAAGAAATCTACAGAATTATTCATTTACCTAAGTGGGCTCACTTGTCCTTGAATTTCCATCTTAGAAAGAATGGTAGAGAATTGTTGTATATTCAGTACTCCTGTGGGAGACACATCTAAGAAAACTTGGCTTCGCTAGAATCAGAGGAACAGTGCCCCGTATAACCAGACTCAGCTTAATCTGAGATACCTACATTGACTTTTCAGTTGAAGGTAAAGGAGGGGGCGAAAAGCCTCTTCTGGGCTGAGGGTAGGGCTGTGTGCTTGCGCGTGTTTGTGTGTGCCGTGAAATTGACTATCACAGGAAATTGACTATCATCGGAAAGCCATGCTGCGTCTATGGTGTATCTATCAGGGTCAGTTTTGAAAGTGAGCCCCAGTGGCTTCTATCCTCTAAACCAAGCCCATTGCCTCTGTGAATGAGTTTAACAATGGTCCCTTGGAATCTCAGGTCAGAAGTCCCCCTGAATGGTGTAGGAGATAAAGGGGGGTTCTGGTTTGGGGTCCGCTTGTCAAACGTGTTACCATTTCAGCAGCTTTCCTAAGAGCGGCTGGTTCGGCCAAAGGTCCTGGGGCTTTGGGATGGCAGCCTGAGCTGGGAGAGAAAGCCCCCCCCCCCTACAGCTTCCAAAGCTGCCACCACCACCTCCACTTTGCTTCCCTTCCAAGGCAAACACGTGAGCCGTGGCCACTGGGATTTGGGAACTCAGAGCTTCCCGCTTTTGCCTTGTTTACTCCCGAGTTTGCATTTTACCTGTCCATTTTCAACACTTTTGCCCCTTCCCCCATCCTTTTTCCTTAAAGTCCAGGGAAGGAGAACTCATGAACCTAAAGGGTATGAAGACCTTGCTTTACACAGTGCGACCAGCTCATTGAACCAAAGCCTCCCTCTAATGAGAACTCCAGAATGGGACAAAAGCGTTGGCTTTTTAAAATTTTTGTTGTTAAGATTTTATTTATTTATTTGACAGAGAGAAAGAGAGAGCACGGGCAGGGGGAGCATTGAAGGGAGAGGGAGAAGGAGGCTTCCCGCTGAGCAGAGAGCCTGACATGGGACTCGATCGAAGGACCCTGGGATCAAGACCTGAGCTGAAGGCAGACACTTAACCGACTGAGCCACCCAGGTGCCTCTGCATTGGCTTTTGTTGGTTAAAGCATCATTTCTAGAGAATGTAGATGTTTTCGGGGCACCTGGGTGGCTCAGTGGGTTAAGCCTCTGCCTTCGGCTCAGGTCATGATTTCAGGGTCTTGGGATCGAGTCCCACGTCGGGCTCTCTGCTCGGCGGGGAGCCTTCTTCCCCCCTCTCTCTCTGCCTACTTGTGATCTCTCTCTCTCTGTCAAATAAATAAATAAAAATCTTAAAAAAAAAAAAAAAGAATGTAGATGTTTTCCCCTAGATTCAGGATGCTACAGGCAAAAGGAGCGGGTCTCCCATCTGATTTTCAGGAGGTTTACATTTTCAAATGCAGCCAGAGGTGTGAAGGTTCCTCTCCAGTGAGGACCTGTGGGTGTCCTCAGGCCGGGGTTGATGCTGTGGGTGTGTGGTAGGTGTGTCTGCTGGTTACGCACCATTTGTGCAGATTGTGAGGACCTGGGAAGTTTCTGTTCCACTTGATGGTGGGAGGCCAGAGGTCGAAGGCCCTGGGACCCAAGCACAGTTCCCGTGTGGCCCTGAAATGTAGATATGAGGGGGGAGCCTTTTTACTCTCAAACCCCCTCACCCCACCCCAGGAAGGGAACCAGTTTATTGGGCATGTACTTGGTACCAGCCAGTGAGTACGAGTGATTGCATCATGTCACACAACCGTCCTGGGAGGCAGCCACTAATGACTATTATAAGCAGCACAGATCCCAAAACTGAGATTTTTTTTATATTATTTATTTGTTTATTTATTTGACAGACAGAGATCACAAGTAGGCAGAGAGGCAGGCAGAGAGAGAGAGGAGGATGTAGGCTCCTCGCCAAGCAAAGAGCCTGATGCGGGGCTCGATCCCAGGACCCTGAGATCATGACCTGAGCCAAAGGCAGAGGCTTTAGTCCACTGAGCCACCCAGGCGCCCCAACAAAACTGAGATTTTATATACCACACACACACACATGTACACACACACACTCACACACATACACACATATACACTCTAAGTCATGCATGTATTCAACTGTTAGTCTGTATGTTGGATGTTAGTAAAATTAACTTTTTTTTTTTAAGATTTTATTTATTTATTTGACATACAGAGATCACAAGTAGGCAGAGAGGCAGGCAGAGAGAGATGGGGAAGCAGGCTCCTTGCCGAGCAGAGAGCCCGATATGGGGCTCGATCCCAGGACCCTAGGATCATGACCTGAGCCAAAGGCAGAGGCTTAACCCACTGAGCCACCCAGGCACCCCAGTAAAATTAACTTCTTACTTTTAAGTAAATATTAAATAATTTCTTTGACCACTTTGATGGTTTATCTTGCTCCAACTTTAGGTCTCCCCCACTTGAGAGACCTTCATTGTACCGAGAGGACAGATTTTTGCCTTTCCTGCATATTCTGATTAACCTCAAATATTCGTGTATGTTATCTGAGAGTTATCTCTACTCTACCAGCTAAAGTTCTCAGAGTTACCCTGACTTGCCTAAAGGATTGTAGTCTCCTAAAATCGGGCAGGTGAAGGGTTGGGAAGGAGGGTGCAGGGGGACAGTTGGGAGGATAGTGGAGAGTCTTAGGGAGGCAGTGGGGAGAAGGTTGCTGGAATCTTTTCCTGCTGGTGTTTCATACCCTTTCTCTTACCACCCTAGAGTTTCTTCATCTGTCAGTCGAGAGCTCCTCCTTGTCTTAATTGGTCTCATGTTTCCACGAGCCCTCCTCCGTCACGCCGGGAACTTCCCTGATTCTTGGAGGAGATCAAACAGTTGGGATCATAAACTTCCTAGGCCTTAACTTGTTTGGGCACCAAAGGACTTGACAACAAAATCTGAAACTTTAAATGGAAAGACGTCCCCCCACATAAACATCATCTCATTTATTCGTAAACCCTTTTCTTCGGCAGGCTCATTTTCTCTTGTATACTTTTCTTTCCTTCTTTAGCTATGCAATCACTGAAGAAACGACGCAGTTGAACTTTTGCCTTCTGTTGTCGTAGGGGCTCAGACCAAGCATTGTCCTGAGCAGTACTACAGGCCCGGATCCAAATAACTGAATAATTGGACAGTGTTCTACACCATAGATTTAAATGACGGTGTGGGGAGGGGGCAAAGAAGGAGGAGCTGTATGGGTCTGCATGAGGAAGATAGGATTAAGTAAAGGTAAAGGAATGAATAAACTTGGAATTTTGGTGAATCTGTTAAAAAAAGCATAGATGGCTAAAAAGGGTAAGTGGACCTTATCTTTGAAAATAATCTGGCATAGAGTACATCAGATGTATATTATAATACCTTCAGTTTAGAGGAAGAGGGAAAAAATGTCTTTGTGATTCCTCCTAGGAATCCCTCTGAGAACCTCCTGTGTGGTCATTCCTACTGTTTCAGTGGCCAAGGGAGGGAGTTCTGTGACCCACGACAATGTAGTGAGTGTGAATAATATGAAAACATCATCTTCATTTGGTATTTCTGGTGGTCAGAAGACTTGCAAAATCTAGCACCTATGTAACCCTTAGAGTGTACCTTTAAAAAAAAAAGATTTTATCTTTTCTAAAGATTATTTATTTATTTATTTATTTGACAGACAGAGATCACAAGTAGGCAGAGAGACAGGCAGAGAGAGAGAGGGGGAAGCCGGCTCCCTGCTGATCAGAGAGCCTAATGCCACACCGGGCGATCCCAGGACCCTGGGATCACCACCTGAGCTGAAGACAAAGGCTTTAACCCACTGAGCCACCCAGGTGCCCCCAAAAGATTTGATTTTTAAGTAATCTGTATACCCAGGGTGGGGCTCTTACTTAAAACCCTGAGATGAAGAGAGGCATACTCTCCCAACTGAGCCAGCCAGGCGCCCCTGGAGTATATAACATTTAAAGTAAAACAAATAAAGCAAATTCCCGTATTCTTTAGAATATTTAAGAAGAGTCACAAAGCTTTAAGATACACTGGGTTTTCCAAAAAAAAGGGGGGGGGGCGCAAAACCCAGAAATAGCTTTTAGACACTATGTAATAGTCAAAACTGTATCTCTTATTAACTCTTTCCCTGTTTAATGGCTAATCAGCAAATACTTACATTCTGTCTGTACCAGACTTAAAAATACTAAATAAATATAACAAAATTGTCAGCTCTTAAGTGGAAAAAAAAATGTGATTTACAGTTTCTGTGTATTAACTTTAGAAACAAGGCACCAAAGTAGCTAAACTCAGAATGAAAAAGGTCACATTCCCTTGTATTCAGCCAAGATTAGAGCTTCTGAATATTTGCATATCTTTGTTTTAGTTTCTTATTGCCAGGAAAGCAATCTGGGAGAGATTTGATTAGTCAAGTACTTCCTTAGAGAAAAGCATTTAAAGTTATGCTGGAAATAAAACGTATGGAAATGACAAGACTTCTCACCCATTCCCTGTGCCCTGCTGCTTTGAGGCGAATAGTTTGCTTCTCAGGTACAGGCCTATTTAACTCTATAGACTCATTCTTTAGTCATGTATCTCTTTTTCCTTTTATTTTCATTGTGGTAAGATCCGCGTACCGTAAAATTTGTCATCTGAATTCTAAGTGTAGTTCAGTGTCATGCGGTCCCCACCATCCATCCACAGACCTGCTGCCATCTTGCAAAACGGAAACTCTGTCCCCGTTACATAGTGGTCCCCTGTCCCCCTCCTCCCAGCCCCTGGCAGCCACCTTTCTATCTCTGTGAATTTGTGAATCATCCGTTTCCATCTTTGGGAATTTGTGAATCATCTACTTTCTATCTCTGTGACTTTGTCTACTCCAAGAACCTGATACAAATCCAGTCACGCCATATTTGTCCTTTTGTGACGACTGTGTCCTTTTATCTCAGCACAACGTCCTCAGCGTTCAGGTTGTAGCAGACATCAGGATCTCTTCTTTTTTTTTTTTTTTAAAGAGTTTATTTATTCATTTGACAGAGATCACAAGCAGGCAGAGAGGCAGGCAGAGAGGGGGGGAAGCAGGCTCCCCGCTGAGCAGACAGCCCGATGCGGGGCTCGATCCCAGGACCCTGAGATCATGACCCGAGCCAAAGGCAGAGGCTTTAACCCATTGAGCCACCCAGGCGCCCCAGGATCCCTTCCTTTTTAAGGATAGGTAATATTCCCGCGTAGGGAAAGTGTGTGTTTTGTGTGTCCCTTCATCTGTCGATGGGCCCTTGGGTTGCTCCTGCCCTTGGGCTGCTGTGAACATGGGGGTGCAAACATCTCTTCAGGCCCCTGCTTTCAGTTCTTCTGGGTATATATCAGGGAATTGCTGGATCTTATGATAATTCTGTGGTTAATTTTTTGAGGAAACTCCATGCTGTTTCCACAGCAGCTGCATTTCACATGCCCACTGACCATGAAGGGTTCCAGGTTCTCCACATCCTTGCCAACATTTGTTCTTTCCTTTCCCTTCCTCTCTTCCCTCCCACCCCCCTTCCTACCCTCTCTCTGTCCATCTCTCCCACCCTCCTTCCTTCCCTCCTACCTTCCTACTTCTCCTTTTTTCTCTTCTTTTTTTAAAAAAGATTTTATTTATTTATTTATTTGAGAGGGAGAGAGAGAGAGAGAACTAGAGAGAGAGTGAGCACAAGCAGGGGGGATGGGATGGAGAGAGGGGGAGAAGCAGGCTTCCCACTGAGCAGGGAGACAGACTCGGGGCTTGATCCCAGAACCCTGAGATCATGACCTGAGCCGAAGGCAGACGCTTAACCCACTGAGCCACCCAGGCACCCTTTTCTTTTGACACCTAATGGGGTGCTCCTAGTCATGTATCTTAGGAAGAGTAGATCTTCACAGCTTCCCTGTGTTCCAGATGATCTTTTTTCCCTGGGAAGCTGGAAGGAAGGCAGACTGATCTCCATGTGGTCATCTCCCACACAGAGAAACATGATGAGTGTTGGAGGCTTTTTTCCTTCCCCCCAAGACGGCCACAGTCCCCTGGTTAATAAGCACAGTAGAAGGTCAAGTTACAGTGGATACAACAAGGAGCTTCTGGTTTCTTTGAATGCCGTTTTCTTTTTTCTCAAATGAGAGACGTACTTAAATGTGGATAAAGGCAACTTCTGGTCATCCGAACGCCCTTCCTGCTTGTGGCATGTGCTCCGAGGCAGTGCTCTGGGACGTAGAGACAAGAACCCTTTCCCTCCGGGTGCTTAAAACATACCAAGAGCCTAGAACATACATGGAGGTGAAATGTTGGGTGGTGAGAAGTCACAGGTCCTCACCGAGGGTAGAGAGGGGGCAGCCGGAAGTCATGTGGTACATTTGGCAGGTCAGCCCGGAGGTGCTCCTGTCTTCGCATCCCGGATATGCTCGTCTGGACGGAGCCAGGCTAGGAATGGGCTGTGAGGACCGTGGCTCCTGGATACTGTCTGTGGACCTGCCGGGGGTTAGCTCCTTCTGCGGAATCATCCAGGGAGCTGTTAAGCAGACACGTGCCCTTGGCCTCCTTCTTCAAGGATTTAGGTTTGTAAGTTTGGGATGAGGCCCAGGCTTCTGCAGGCTCCTCAGGTGATTCTGAGGAACCATGATGTGTGGTAGCTACTGGTTTTGTGTTCCTCGCCCAGGGCAGTGAGTCTTTCGGTTTTTTCATCCCTTTTTTCACTCAGCCCTGTCCTCTCACGTCCGTGGAACACTTGTGGGAGAGCCTGAGTGCCTGTAGTTAAGGAGCCTGCAGACCAGTCCTGGCCTTCGGGAATCCTACAATTTTTCGGAGACCTAGAAGAAGCAATTGTAGGATAGTATCACACAAGCTTGGAGGGAGCTGAGGGAGGTGTCAGCTGAGCAGGGAGGAACAGCTGGAAAGAGCTTCACACAGGCAGTTCTCTCCCTTTGAAGGCAAGCTGGGGGTGGTGGGAGATACAGGTTAAGATCTACAGGGGTCTTTGAGTTCAAACCGAAGAGCTGGGATTTTATTTGCAGGATAATGAGTCACAAAAGAATTTTGAGCAGGGTTGTGACATGTTATGATTTGCATGAGATCATCCTGACTCAGGACAGCAGTTGACGGATCTATAGAAAGAACTGGAGAGGAGGAGAGGGGTTACCAAAAGCTTGGAAGGGTCATGAGGAGAATGACCAGAATGTGGAAGGATTTCGATGCCTGTGTCTGTCTCCTCCTTGAAGCAGGAAGTTGGCCACCGGCTGTGAGAGGTGGAAGGGGGAGATGGGCAAGGTGGTGAAGTCAAAACAGTCGAGCTGCTACCAGAAGAGGGATGTGTAGACAGACTGGGAGCAACTTCTTGAGGAGCCTGGCTGAGGCCAGATATGGTGAATTTGTGGTGGCATGTAATCTTAAATTTAATTTCATTTGATTGAATGGTTTTTGTAACCAGTGTTCTTTAATCTGAATGCAGAAGTGGAAAAACCAGACATTCGGATTTTTCTAGGATTGGCCCTTTGCCAGGCAGAAAGCTCAAGAGTCGTAAGAAGACGAGGTTCCTTCTCCCTCTGTGTTGTCACCTTCCAGTGAAGCTGGCGCTGGTGTCTCTTGGGAGGTGTGGTCTTGGAAGTGCAGGTACAATGTAGGACAACAGATCTGGGGCATTTTGCTTAATCTTCTGGATGGTTCTCTGATGATGGTATTCTGAATACTTAAGAGGTGAATCCAAATTCCACAGAAATACAAAGGGCAAAAATTTTTGAGTCTTTTTCTTAAACTGAGTCATCCCAAACTCCTCTTAACGTTGTTCCAAGAATAATTCAGGTCTGAGTACAGCATCGTGAAGAAGTTTTTCTTCAGGACCGTTGGTGTTCATCTGTAGCTCTAGACAAGAAAAATTGATCATCTAATTAGGCCTTTGTCAGATGGGACTTGCTATGTATATAATGTCCCACTAGACATTGTAATAAATATAACTAGGACTAGAATTGCACTAATTTGGGATAATTAGGAGGAAGACTTGTCTAAATAAGTGAAAGATTTAAATTTTATAGAATGTCTAATGAAATGGAGTCATTACTTTCATGTCCTCAGGCTATCTAACGAATGGATAAATTATTTATAATTAGCATATCAGTTGTTGCCATATAAGAATTTGCTCCTTTAGTATTTGAAAACAGTTTATTTTTCCTTCTTCGGTAATTGATATGATCCCTTGAAACCATATTTATGCCACTTATCCATCCTAACTAAAGTAAAGATGACCTTCAGCCTAGTCCAATTCTATAATTCCCTAAGTCCAAATTGGTGGCTTCCAAATTAAAATGAAATTGTCTTATATTGGAGGATGAGCTAATTCTGGATTCTTAAAGACTTCCTGCATCTCCTGCTCTCCTGTTAAAAAGAAATACCTATTTCTGCCATCTATATGAGCACAGATACGTTTCTAAAATTCATAATACATTAAAAATGCACACTATGTAAATACATCATGCATAAATACATATTTAAGGCAAATTAATAGTTATTCAAGATAAACTTAAAAAGTAAAATGGAAAAAAAGGTGATACTTGAGATAAAATAAGTACTAAAATTAAAAATAAGTAAAACATACAAGATAAACATTCAGAATGATAAATATATATCCCAGAAGAAATGAGTAAAAACCATGTTGTTTTTCCCAAAGGATTTTAAATTTTGTCCTAATTGTATCCTTCATTATTGAGGGCCTATGAGATGCTGGTTACATTTATAGTTAATAATACATGTACAGTTAATACCGACCTTTGAGGTTGATACTATGATTCTGTCAGTTACTGATGAGGGGCTTGGGCTATATTATTACATAGTCAGTACATGTCAGAGCCAGGTTTGGAAGCCAGATCCAAGTTCCCTTAGTAAAAGCCTTTAGTTCTTCATCCTTCAGTTTAGAATTAGGATAAAGGAAGTCGTGGGGTTTTTTGTTTGTTTGTTTGTTTGTTGGGAGAAAGAGGTGGGAGTAGGGGCAGAGGGAGAGGGGGAGAGAATGTCAAGCAGGCTCCACACACAGTGTAGAGCCTGACACGGGGCTCGATCTCACAACCCTGAGATCATGATCTGAGCCAAAACCAAGAGTCGGATGCTTAACCGACTGCACCACCCAAGTGCCCCAAGTGCTTTTAACGAAATCTAACAGAATTAGGAAATGGAACCTGGGTTGTGAGTCAGGTATCAATGTACAGCTAACAGAAAGAAAAAATAAAAATGTTATTGCAAAAAGGGCAGCATACCGTGAAGATCCCATGACGGTACGTCATGGCGAATATTAGTCATCGACCCTCATCTGTTTTCCAGCCAGTTGTCTATTCTTTGTATGCACAGACTTTCCAGGTGGTTTTCTGGAAGTAGAGTCAACGCCAGCCAGGGGCCCCAGGCCCAGGTTGGGGAGAAGGCTGCTGAAATCTGGATACTGGTTGTACATGTAACCAGTGGCCTAGCCTGTACAATGGGAAAATTACAGCGTCTACTTATGGGCTTGTTTTGAGGATTAAAGGCCTTAATAAATGTAAAACCTCGAAAGTCGTGCTTGGCACATAATTTGCGCTCAGTAACAGTTAGTAGTTCTTCTTATCAGTAATAACCTTTTGGTCTGAGGATAGCAACAAGCAACTTTGGGTCTCTAAAAAGGGCCATTTATTTCTTAGAACTCTGCCTTTTTTTTTTTTTTTAGGGGTAGGAAAGGCTTAACTGCCCATAATTACAATTTCCCTGACCTGTTGGGAGCAGTTTTAAATGGTGTGGTTAAAATAGATCGGCTTTGCGGGATAGACATGGTACATTTTCAGTGCTCGTGTTACTGATCTGGAAGTAGCAGATCAGTCTATTGTAGCAGACTATTGGAAGGACTTAGTAGTCACGAGGTTGCCAACTGATGTTTTTGATAGGAGGGAGGAGTGTGCATGTGTGCTGTTGTGACAGCCTCATTACTGCCTTGTTTTGTTCTTTCGGGGGACTTCCCCGCAGCTCGCCAGCTGGGAGGAGCTTCCATCAGTCTGTCCCATCCTGTCCCTTAGCAGATACCCCACTTTCTGTCCGCAAGTGAGTCAACAGCCCCCTCCTCGGGGCACCCTGTCTTCCCCCGTGTTGCCCAGAAACTGACTTAGCTCCGCACCTGTCCTTGCTGTTGAAGGATGGTCTTGGGGGTCTTGTGATAGGACCAGCAATGGTGGTCAAGGTCCTCTAGGGAGAGGACAGAATTGCAGATGGGTTCCCAGTTGAATGGAGGTCCCGAGGGTTCACAGCATGGGATTGCATCAGTTCCATTTTGCATTGTTTGCTTTGTGGCAGCTTTTTTGGAACACAATTCAAGTTTTTGCTCCAGGCCATCTGTCTTGAGTGTGGTTGTCCCTCTTACCTTGGTGAGGAAAGGGCTCAGCATTAACAATGGGGCATTTTGGCATCTGGTGTTGCCTCTCCTGTTCCGTGGGGGCGTCTTCCCAGAGTGGTCCCCTGAATGTTCGTAGCCCCGGTTCCTGCTTTCATTTCGCAGAAGATAAACTCTGGGGATTAAAAACAGCAAGAGTAAGAAAACCCCCCTATGTAGGGCTACTTCCGTGTCTGAAGGATTTTGGAGTTTGCTTTCTCGAGGTTCTTGAGAACCGTCTCTCTCTCAGGTGGAGAATACTGTGGAGATAATGGAGGAGAGCTTTGGGGTTCAAGGATTTATTTGTTAGAGATTCCAGTTATTAATGGGTGATCACGAAGGAGGTCTAGAATAAACTTGTCATTTTGTGGAGGCACAGATTTTGATCAGGGGTCCTGTCCACGTGGGTGCGGGCCACTCACCCAGTGAGTGGGCTGAGCCTCCTGTCTAGCATCCAACCCAGTGTGGCCCAAGTCTTCTAAGTTTCTGAGACAGAAGAGAATTTCCTTGGTTTCCTTTTGGGAAAGGTCCTCAAAGGAATCCTGACCACTCCTTAAAGAAGTAAGAATGGAAAGGACATGAAAATGTCTGAGAAAGCTGTAGGTTTTTTGCAGAAAAACAGAAGCCTAGGATAAAGTGTGAAATACAAAATTGGGCGATGGGTTGGGTCTGTGGTGTAACTCAAGTCCAGAAAGGTCAGCTTCGGTAACTGTCCAAGAATGCACTCAGATGAATACCGTATTTTTTAAAAAAAGATTTTATTTATTTAGTTGACAGATAGAGATCACAAGTAGGCAGAGAGGCAGGCAGAGAGAGAGGAGGAAGCAGGCTCCCTGCTGAGCAGAGAGCCCGATGCAGGGCTTGATCCCAGGACCCTGAGATCATGACCTGAGCCAAAGGCGGAGGCTTAACCCACTGAGCCACCCAGGCGCCCCTGAATACCGATTTTAATTGCTGTCTTAAGTTTCATGCACATAGTCCTTAAAGATAAAAAGAGGTAACTTGAAATTTGTAGTTACTTGGGAGAATTACATGGAATCGTAGCCATCTTTATAAATATCGAGATTGGCTGAAGTTCTGGGACCTACTCATTACTTATAGGTTCTTTTGAAAGTACTGGACTCTTCAGCCACGGATCACACCAGGTTCTGAGTCTTTTGTAAACAGGAACACCAAGGGAACAAAGAGACTCTTGCAAGGGATTCATAACATTCGCTTCTCACTCCACCCCCACACGTACCTAAAAAAAGACCATTTAGCAGTATCCTGGGGTAGAGGGCTGGAGCACTGATGAGCTCCTGGCTAAATGCATTTCTGAGACACACAGCTGTCTTGTTGGCATGATGTGCACTGTTTTCTGATTATTTCTGTCCATCTCTGAAAACTCATTATCCTAGCTCCCTAACTTTTTGTTTTTAAGAAGGAAATTGTCTTTCAGTATTCATTTTAAAAGCATAATCGAATAATATGGAGTTGTGTTTCTCACCTTTTTCTTTTTGGAGGAAGAAACCATATATATGTATATATATTTTTTATTTTATTTTTATTTTTTTTTACGCCACCCATCAGTATTTCTGAAAACCTGTTCAAGATACTGATCCATTTCTATGGTGTTTTGTTTTGTGTTTCTTGCGTGAGACTCTGAGAGCCGTGTGTGGCTTCTATAGATGTCTTCAAATCAAAGAGACAGAGCAGCAGCCATAATAGACATTTCTGCTGGGGGTTGTGAAAATGTATTAGTATCAAAATAGCCCTTTCAGAAGTCATCTAGGAATGAGAATTGCTTGTTGAAATGATTGCCTTAAATCCAAACCCTAGCTTGCTGAGTTATTTTTCCCTGTTAATTTCTCGAAAGTTCTTCATCAGTCATCTGCTCCAATATACTCATTGTGGAGCCTACCATATTCCTGGGACTCTCTTTGGCTGGTTTATTCCGTGATGTCAGGTGTCTCTATGCAAGTTGTATATTGGGTGGCAGGTGCCTAGGGAGAGTATGAGACACAGGCTCCTGTTCTTAAAGTCTACAGATGATAGGAAAGAAAGGACTGAAAGACATTCACTATGCCTGGAAGATAGTGAGCGAGGTAAGGAGAAGCTCAGAAGGGACTTTGTACGCAGGATAACCATGTAATTTATCATCCCAACTGGACACGTGGCCCAGTGAAAGAGGGCATTATTAATAAATACACCAGAATAACAGGCATAAGGTGCAAAATCCCAGACAGACTGAGACACATGGCTACCCTACTTCTAGGGTTAAGGAATGTGCATATCATCTAAGAAATGGTAAACAAGGGCCCATGGCAGGTTTTTACTCTAGAAAGTGACGTCAGAGTACTTTGCACTGTGGAAGGCAGAAGGGGAGGCACAGAGACCATGTAAGGGCTGTTCCAGGACCCAGGCCTGAGAAGATGGCAGCCAGGAGCTTCTGAAGACGGTGGAGAGGCAGAGTGGTGGACAGACCTGAGGTGTCCCTTGGAGACCCAACTGGCTTGGTGATCCATCAGACATGGCGGGTGAGCAGAAGGCAGGAGTAGAGGATAGCACCCAGCTCTCTGGGTGAGGGAGGGACGTCATTCACTGAGATGGAAAATGCTGGAGGAGAGGAGCAGCTTTGGGGTAGAGGACATTGGTGAGTTCCATTTTGGATATGTTGTGTGTGAGGTATTTCTGAAGATGTACCAGTTGGAGATGTTTGGTAGACCTTCTCTCATGTTCATCTGAGAAATCCGCCTGTAGAATACACTAGTAATATTACTCATGGCTTTAATTCCCTATAAAGGTCTCAAGTGCCTTGATTTGCCTTGTGTCCCACAAGGAATCCTGTTGCTCTGGAATCATCCAGTTACTGCTTTGAGCCTCATGCTAGGTAAGGAGTATGGCTGATCCTCCTGACGCAAGCTCAGTTTGGCTACGAAAGGGGGAACCCGGCTCCCCGCAGCATGGTGTTTCCCCGCTGCGTCAGGCGGGAGGAGATGTGGGTGTTTCTGCAGCTCTAGAATTAAAGAAAGGTCCCACATGAGAGCTCCTCGTTGGAACCATATTTATAGCCTTTTGCAGAATACTACTTCAGAAATACCTAGTATTTATAAATCACGTCTTCTTTTTTTCTTTTTAAAGATTTTATTTATTTTTTTACTGGGAGCGGCAGGGGGAGGTGAGGAGCAGAAGGAGAGGGAGAATCCTAAGTGGGCTTCAGGCTCAGCGCGAGCCAGACACCAGGGTGCAACTCATGATCCCGAGATCATGACCTGAGCCAAGGTCAAGAATTGGACACTCAACCGACTGAGCAACCCAGGTGCCCCTATAAAGGACTTTAAAGAGCTTGCCTGTATCTTTCCATATATCCTTAGAACATACATATGAAATCGGCAAGAGGCAGATTCACATTCTAAATGGTGGTGAGGAAAACACAAATATCACAACACTTTCCGAATCGGTTAATGTTTATATTACCCTAATATTTACATTTTTAATATGCAGCTGTCTAAAGGCTTCGCTTTACTCTCCTGGATAATTTCAGAAGCAGATTATCTAGTTCACCTCCAACGTTTATTTGTTTATGGACAGATACGAATATCATACCTTTCCCCAATGTATTTGAAGTGGTAGTGATTCATTTTAGATTTAATACTGTAGAATTAGCAGAAGGCATCACTGGGATTGGCTTTTCTTAAGTGTGTTTAATCTTGCTGAAATTAAAGTGATTGTGTAAAAATCTATACAAAAAAATGGGAGGAGTTTTTGGTTATAATACATCGACCGTGCCTAACCTGGGTGTCCCTAACCATTTTGGCCTGGGGTGCAGTAGTTACAATTGTAGTATCCCGTGTTTGGAAAAGCATTTATTATCTATGTGTATCTCACCTCATCCTCTCTCTCCTGACAGGATTTGTGATATCTTAAGGAGATATTTAAATCTAATAATACAGGGGCACCTGGGTGGCTCAGAAGGTTAAGCCTCTGCCTTCAGCTCAGGTCATGATCCCAGGGTGCTGGGATCGAGTCCTGCATCAGGCTCCCTGCTCAGAGGGGAGCCTGCTTCCCCCTCTCTCTCTGCCTGCCTCTCTGCCTACTTGTGATCTCTCTCTCTCTCTCTCTGTCAAATAAATAAATAAAAATCTTTTAAAAATATCTAATAATACATTGTATGTTAACTATTGAGTTTAAATTAAATTAAAAAATACAAAAACAAAACTAAATAAATAAAATACGATTTTAAAAAATTAAATAAATGGAAAAACGGACAAAGGGAGAATAAAAGGAAAGTAAATAGAAGGTACGGTATTTAAGGATTCACAAAAAGAGGGTATAGGGCTGCAAGCGACTCGAAATTCAAATCTGATTCCCACCTCTTTAAAGGTGAAATGTAAATATGATATGTAATTGAACAATCTCTGCCTGTCTCTCCTGATGTCCTTCCCCACCCCCATTCTCTTGAATCGGGGACTTACTGAAGCATCTTGAGTTATGTGTATAGGCCTCTCTTATTTTTATATAGCTTATCCTTTGTCTCTGTCTCCTTTTACTGACTTGTCCAGTTACACAGCAGTTAGTGACCAAGTTCTCTAAAATAAATACTCCTGTTCTCTTACTCAGTGATTCTTTGATGTAGAGCAGTGATTTGCAACCCTCTTAGCGCCCCTCCAGACATCCTTTCATTGCAACAATGCCTTGGTAATGCTTTTTTTCCTATCCAGAAATACAATCTTACCTACACACATCATTTCAAAAACCCAGTATGTTACCTAGTTGCAAAAGAAGTGAGAAATAAAAAGAATGATGGGTGTTTTAATATACAAATGCTTGGATAGGGTTTCGCTGGAAGACCCCAGGAAGTGGTGAGATGCCTGCCCCGGTCAGCTGGCTGTCATCCGGAATGTACACGCGGGCCACTCCTGGCTCCTGCGCTAAATGCCGTTATCGACACAATTTTCTGCAGTGAGGAGTAACTCAAGGCCACGTTGTAAATGAAGCAGTGTTTCTTCCGTGTCCACTTGTAATCTCCTGGAAAAGTCAGTGTGTATTAAAGGTGGGACAAACGGATTCATGTTTATATGTAAAAACACAGTTCTGTTCTACTTGCAAGTAAATGTTTCACCAAATGGGTGTCTGGCAGGATGTGGGGAGCCCACACAGGAACATGCCCTCTGGGGGTCTGCCCCACGCAATGCAGTGGAACCCTGGCCACTGAGCTAGATGACACCCTCTCTAGGGTCACGGCAAACAAAATTGCCTCACGAATGTCCAAAACATCTCTAACGGGCATCACCCTGCTGAAAGTGAAGAAGAAGATTTTTTTAAATATTTTTTTAAATTTCTTTTCAGCGTAACAGAATTCATAGTTTTACACCACACCCAGTGCTCCATGCAATGCGTGCCCTCCACAATACCCACCACCAGGCTCCCCCAACCTCCCACCCCCCGCCCCTTCAAAACCCTCAGGTGGTTTTTCAGAGTCCATAGTCTCTCATGGTTCATCTCCCCCCCAATTTCCCTCAACTCCCTTCTCCTCTCCATCTCCCCATGTCCTCCGT